>OU964970.1:872601-975319 GCA_918808275.2 Dolichovespula sylvestris | reverse complement strand
GATGGCATACTTTCGCGTGTTTGCTTTACTACCATACAAAGTAATCACAATAGTTACCGTTGCCGAAAACTATTGAAAGGATTTAAAGATATAGATTACTTACACCTCACAATATTTTCACGTTAGTATGAGTTAACCGTTCGCGATCGATTTTTTGATTATTAAAGATCGTATAAATTATTGTAAAAATTTGTATTGTAATATAATTATTGTTAATAGCAATTAATTTTGTATGAAATAAAGCCGAAAGGAAACGTAGAGTTTCCTCGGTAAATTCAAAACTGAAAGGGCCGCATGAAAAATTACTTTTTTCAGCTAATGCAAACAGCTCCAATATTTATTTATTAATAAGAAACAAAGAAACGACTGACGTATTATCGTTACCGGTAGGGTAAACGCAGAGGAAAGTGTCACATTTATTTTCTCCGCTATCGCGGCAGAGATTGTACGATGAATACACACGTGTCCCCGTCTTCTAATAAATTATCATGGCTTCCGAGATATGCTCAAACCGAGTGTTAAATGGTACTAGTTGAATTATACTCGACGTAATTAAATGACGATGAAAGATCATTCTCATGGCCATACTCGTGAAGAAAACAAAAACACATTGTTAGATAAGCGAGATATATTTAAAAACACGCTTATAAATTTATGGAAGTCATAAAAAAAAATAAGAAGAAACGGAAAAACAGAAAAAAGGAAAAATCACTCTTACATTGGCAAAGAATTTAATGAAACGAAGATTTGTCTAATATTACAAATTCATATTAGATAATTGAAATCAGTGATTTATACAAAATAAAACACTTCAAATATAAAGTGACAAACAGAGTCGTATTCGATTAACTTACCAAAATCATTTTCTAATATTTTAACGACTAGTCGTAGAAATCGTTAAGTATCTATAAGATTATCAATAATTACGAGCAACAAGTCGACGAAAATAAGAACCGAAAAAAAACAATCGAAATGGCTTTAAAACTGGCAAAGATCGACAATCGTAATGGAAGCATAGCCGAAGTTCGAAGAGACGTGCGACTCTTAAAACGAGACGGAAACGACGACCAGACCCTGAATTTATAGATCCCTCGAGCCTCTTACGTTTCTTGGCTACGCAAGTTTTAGCAAACGGCTTACCGATCAGAGTGGAAAAGTAAAATGTGTTGTATCGTAAAAAGACACGCGAAATATTTTCATGAATACGTACATTCTCGCGATTCGAGAAATATTTTAGAAAAATCGATCTCTTAGATCAATTCAAAAATTCTATTGAACTTGTCGATTCTAGTATCATAGATCGGATAGATTTCTAAAAACAACATTTCTCTTCGATGGCCAATTTGACGATGTCAAAGAATTTCAAAGACTGACGAAGACATCGATCCAAAACTTCGCCAACGAATATGATGACATTTTCGAGAAGTAATACCAATTAAAATACACAAATTACGTTTTTAACTTTCATAGGCTGCTCCCAACTTTCACGGCCTACTAGGGAACCATAAAAATGTTTCCTGTGTCTAATATAGAGAGAATCATTTCGCATTCATTGCAAAAATTAAAATGATAACGGTTGCTTCAGGAACTATCGTCACTAGGATGCAATTATAATGGACGAATAACAAGATCTCAACTTGGGATGTTATCTCGGGGGATACTCGAAAAAAAAATTTTGCTTATACTATGGAATGATCTTGTGTGTGTGTGCGTGCGTGCGTGTGTGCGTGCGTGTGTGCGTGCGTGTGTGTGTGTGTGTTGGGTATGAGTTACATTTTTAAAACAATGTCACTAGCTTTCTCAAAACCCATATCGATCGCAGCAAAATTCCGTAAAGATCAATAAGACGTGCAAAAGGACGTCCTTTCGAGGAAAGATAAGAGTCGTAGTAATGGCACTAATAATTTCGAATTCTCACGAGTCGAATTTTCTACAAGGACGAACACTTTTACCATTGCGAGTCCTTCTTCTTAAGGAGGAAGATAGGAACAGTCTGTCCTCCTTTGTAGTTTCAAAGTGACTTGAATTACCCCTTGCCACACATTGTCGAGATATTTCAACAACCTCTTTAGATGTGCGAAAGGTTAACGAGGTCGTTCGGATCGATCTCGATCGCTTGAAGCTACTGATATCAAATACCGCAACTCGCTCATATGCTTCTCATTCGAATAACAATACTGGAGAGTGAGTCACATTGACGATATCACAATAACCAAAGAACAAAACCCGCACAGATCTCTCTCTCTCCTCTCCTCTCTCTCTCTCTCTCTCTCTCTCTCTCTCTCTCTCTCTCTCTCTCTCTCTCTGATTATTTAAAAATATTAGAAAATCGATTTTCGAGAAAAATAAAAATATTGTAATTTCTTTCTTTTTTATTTCGATGACCAATGTTTGAACGTTTATTACCAAACGGAATTTAAAACCGAAAAAGTGAAAAAAAAAAGAAAAAAAATCGTCGACCTTCGATACTTTCTCTATGTTCAATTTCAATTTATCAAAACGAACGATTTTATATGAAAAAAATTCTTTTCTATTTAATTCCATTAATATTCGTAATAGTATTATTCCGTTAGATTAATTTCTCAAGGTCCGAAATACCATACAGAAATAATTATTATACGATTTTTGGACATTACTTACGAACGATTCTTAAATCGTTGTATTTTGCACGTATGCTACATTGATTTTTATCACAACGTTCTATATCCATTAATAGCGGTAGAATAACACTTCTGTAGGTAACGACTGATTTATGCCCGTTGCTTTGTGCATTTTGCGGAGAAGTACGTGACCGAATGCGGATGCTGAACGAATAATGGTCGGTAGAATTTATTTGTTCCGATGTGTTCTCGCGCGTCAGAATATTCAAATGATACCCAAAACACCGCAAATCTGTCGGTTCTCCGGTAATTTAAATAGTAATAAGTATTTTACTGGATTCTATCGTGTATCAGCTCGTAATGAATAATCTTCCGATATAAACGTTTTCCGATAGATAGGTTTTTTCATGATAACGACATTTCATGATAAAAAAATACAATACAGTTTTCAAAAATAATGATTATATTTTCATCGATAACATATATTAAGAATATTTTATACGTTACAATCCTTGCGTTAAAACGAACGATTACGCGAGAAACTTTAAATGATTTTGCATATGTAAAATTGTGCATCGTATGTGTAGACGCACACATATATACATATATACCACATATATGCTCGATTAATTAATGCATATCACGAGTCCGATGTATAAATCGAGAACTTCATCAACTTCATCTCTCTTTTTCTGAACCAAAAAATATTCTCGTTTCTCACACATACTCACCCCCGCCTGCTTCTCTCCCAAACAAGTAACGTTACTCTCTCGAAACGATCGACAATCGTCGACAAATTGAAATACCGCCTGCGTCGAGATTTCGGAGTAACCTCCGAAATAACATCCCTACAACCTTTCTACTCGCTATTGTATACTACGATATTGTCGGAGAGGCGGGCAAACGAACAGTTATCACCTTCTACCAATCGACGATCTCGTTGTGGACGCCAAAAGAACGGACGAAAAAAAGAAGCAAAAAAAGAAACAATGGAAAAAAAAAGACAAAAAAGCAGAGAAAAAACTTCGGCATGAAAAGTGTACGTGAAGAGCGCATTTACTTGATGCAACGCGCGTATAACGTACGTGTACGACATTGAAGAAAGAAAGATAGAAAGAAAAATAAAAAGAAAGAGAGACAGACAGACAGAGAGAGAAAGAGAGAGAGAGAGACATATATTGTAAAATGAAACATGAACGATCATTTTTTTCTTCTAGACAGAAAATTGAAGATAAAAAATAATAAAAAAAAATAAGAAGGATAAAAATAGAATATAATATAAGAGAATGAAGTAAAATAAAATGAAATGAAATAAAATATAATAGAATAACGTGAATTTAAAAAGACTTACGAATTTTGACGAAGAACGAAGTTCGTCGTTGATTCCTTTGTAAATGTCGGTATTGATCGTAAAGCCTTTCGCAGTTTGTCGAATCAACGGATAATGATCCTCCGTTTCGCCATTATCATCGCTGTCATCTTTATTATCGTGGTTCCTCTCAGTAGCTTTTATTCTTATAGCGTATTCCCGCAGATAATGTCTCGCTGCCATCATTCTCGATAACGGCAACACCAAAAGTTTGATTCTTTAAGTTTTTTCCCGAATTAAACGTATTGCTGCGCATGCGTTAACAAAGCGAAACCGAATACAGTATAAGATCGAATAACACTTGGATCGTTTCGCGCTATTTCCGAGGTAAGAAAATAGTCAGATCACAAATCGGTTTTGATTTAACGTATCGATCCTTGAACGCGATTTCCTACGAGATTTATTATGAAATTAAAAAATTGTTTTTCTTTTTTGCCTCCCCCACTTCACTTTCGACGATTATGAAAAACGTCGTATTTTTCTATAAAAATCAATTTCGTCGAAAACGCGTTCCTTGCGTATTGCCAATGTAACACAATCATCGTAGTAAATAAATTTGTTTACATCGGCGAGCAATAAATGGACTTACATAATCGTTATTGCTATAATTTGGTACACATACACGTTGTGCGTATACGTGTGTGCATATATATACGTGCGAATGCGTGTATCATATAAAATTAAGGTAAGATTTCTATGTACATAGGTAGATATATAAGTAAGTATATGGTTCTTATGCGAATATTTGATAAAAATATATTTGATAAATAAGACATATTTGTAATCGCATTTACTTTTTCGATCGTACGATTACATATGAACTCAAATATTCGCAGATATAGTATTGTACATATGTATATACATAGTTTAACGCGTTCTTTCCTATGTGTACCATTGATGGTATTAAATGCATTCAAAACATCAAAGACCTCAATTAAATGTTTAACAAAACGGCTCGACACAGAACGTGTTAATAAAATTGTTCGATCCTTTCTAAAATGACATTTCAAAACTTTACGCGACTCTAAAACAATAATCATTTCAAACGTATAAATCACGTATCAAATTTTCCATCTCTCTCTCTCTCTCTCTCTCTCTCTCTCTCTCTCTCTCTCTCTCTCTCTCTCTCTCTCTCTCTCTCTCTCTCTCTCTCTCTCTCTCTCTCTCTCTCTCTCTCTCTCTCTCTTTCTCTATTAAATCTAATATCCTATCTATCTAATATTTTAGCTATAGATCGTATATACAAAGACAAAAAAGTACAAATTATACTAATTGGTCGCATTCAAACTAAAAAAGATCAACTTGAAAATACAAACTTCCATTGCGTCCAAATTTCCTACAATCTATCCGCAAAAACTGATCAAACGAGATGCTAATCGATATCACGGGAATACTCCAGAAATTCGATCTAATGCATAACAAACGGATGAATGTTTATTCTAACGGATAGATATTGTCAAGATCGATCACGCATTTACAAAACGTATCGCACCGATGAAATTCAAAAATATTTTCGTTTATACCGAAGGCATAAACTAACCGACTATTGATCTTCCGAAACTATAAGTAAATAAGTTTTCCTCGATATTAATGTCGACCTTGTTAGACGTGAATTAGTAAAAAAAAAAAAAAAACTAAGTCGATACGATAGGGTGGAAGAAAGTGAGATTACATTTATAATTAGTAGCAGTAGATTACTTCAAGTTGATTACTACTAGTTCAAGTAGTATCTTGGAATAATTATCAAACTTAATGAGACAACACCTAGGACATTAGAGTGAACCTACTTTAGCTACGTATATACATACATACATACATACATATATACATACATACATATATACATACACACATGTATGCATGCATACTTATGTACGTATGAAACTTCTATTCTCACTGGCTTAATTATGGCCAGAAGATAAACATCTAATTAGCTCCAAAAGAGATACACGCAGATACAAGCAACCCAGTCAAACACACGAATATAAATGATGGCTTCGAGTTTTACTAGAAGGAAGGGGAAAGGGGAAAGGGTAAACGAGATTGACCTAGATATCGATTTAAATGAATTATAATTCCCGAATAGGGGCTTAGAAATGAGGTCGAATTCGGTACAAGGCGAGCGCTCGGCTCTTTCGGTTATATGGTATTATATACGTGCCGCGAGAAGTAAGAGGGACCTCGACTAGATTCATCAGTAACGACATCCATCAGCAATGCCATCAGCAATGCCTTCAGCAAAAGCATCAGCAACACCCGGTAAGCAAATTCTATAGAAAGAAGAAAGTATTCAATTCCACGAACGGTTCACGCTAATTACCATCTCGTCGCGAATATGACACTGACTATCTTTTCTATAGATACATTTGCTATAACCTATTTATATAAATATCTTTGAAATTCCACGATTATAAGATGTATCGCAAACTAAGCCTATGAGAAGTATTATTTTTACGATAGAAAAATAGGATAAATGTGTCTATAAGGAAGATCGAGACAAATTGATAAATCCGAGCACAGATTGTTGTTACACCGTAATTATCTAAGGATACCGTTTATATGTACCTCGATCGAATTACTATTGTAGACGTTCTAAATTTTATTGTTTGCGTACGTTTGTCCACGTTACGACAAAGACAGTTATTATTCAATCATTCTTTCATTCTTATGAAGGAAAAGTGAATGTTCTTGTATACAAAAAAATATCTTATATAAAATGAAACACACAATAAAATGCGACAAAGTAATTCTAATTATTCATTAATTTTTAATTGTTACTCGGACTAGGAAAGAAATTAAATTTTGATTGTTTATTCTATCGATTAAATTCAAATAAAAATGTTGCATTTATACATATATAAATCATATATATATATATATATATATATATATATATATATATATATATATAAATAGCTAAATTACAATTATATTATATCTAACATGAGTAATAAAAATATTTATTAAGTATCATACCAAAATATTTCATACATGTACCAACTAATCTCGGAAATCAATACATTTTTATTTCATCAAATAAACATTTTCTTATTTACTTCATATGCATTTTCTCAAAATATTTCTTCCTAAGTAATTAATTTGGAAAAAATTGGAAAAATTAAAAACGAAAAAAAAATGTATCAAATTTTATCTCGATCTCAAGTTCGATAGGCTGACACGTTTCGACAGTTTTGACTGAGTCTTCTCAGAAAAAGAAGAAAATCACAAAAGCTGTAAAGATAACGACGCTTGTTATTTTCGACAATGTCGACTACGACAACATAACGACGAGAAAGACGACGACGATGAACGATTAAGAAATAGATTAGGTTCGTATCTACTATACAAATAAATATTGAAGGAAGAGACATCGAACGAATCGCGTGATGCAGTGAAAGCAAGGATCTTTCGCCGAGACTCTAACACAATAGTTTCTATACGCGTTTATAGCTTCAGTCTACATTCTACGATTATAGTTTCTGCAACGAGACATATCTTTAAAATTGAGAGACAGAAACAGATAGATAAATAGATAGATAGATAGATAGATAGATAAATATAGAGAAAGAGAGAGAGAAGACTGTCTGCGGATATCACATTATTATAACAATGTATCTAAATTATATTTTTTGAATTTCATACGTATCATAAATTTTATTACACTTCGACAACATGATGTTTTTAACGTCGTCAGGCGACTACCAGAAGGTGAAAGAAGAAATTTAAAATCAAAGAATAATTGTACGACGACGACATCGTTCGAAAAACTTCATTGATGAAACACTTTTTTTTATACTTATAAAATCGTTGAAATCAATCTACGTTCTATGATTACAGTTTCTACAGTGAGATATATCTTTAAAATTGCGAGAGAAAAAGAGAGAGAGAGAGAGAGAGAGAGAGAGAGAGAGAGAGAGAGAGAGAGAGAGAGAGAGAGAGAGAGAAATGTCCTTAAACTTTGTCTTATTGCCACCGGTATATACTCTCTCGATAATCAAAATTTCATAAATATTAATTAGGAATGATCGATACATTTAAAAAAAAGTTTGCACAATTTCATCGAAACAAACGACTTCGGATTAATTGTCTTAAGATATCGCGTTGTCATAAAAAAATATTTAAAAATATTTGTCGAATCGCATACGTACCATGAATTTTATTACATTTTATCAATAAAATAATATTTTTAACATCTTCATGTGAATTAACGAAAACGTGAAAGGAGAAATTTTAATTGAAGGAATAAAATATACGACGACGATATTCGTTCGTTCGAGAAATGTCAACCATGAAACACTAGTTCTTTTTTTATTATATCTAATAATAAATATATCTCTCTATTTTATATAATCGTTAAAATTGTTAATAACACTTTTAGGACTATTTCCATTAACTTTTTATCAACGATTAATTCAATCGACATTATAACCAACAGCAGACCTTTTTAATTGTATATCATTCTTAACCTATATATTTTCGTAATATTAATAACCTAATGAAAATTGTATACACAGTATGTAAATATATATTACATATACATATATACATACATATATATTACCTCAAATTATTTTGATTAATATTCCGTCTATGAAACTTTTTTAATTTTTATTCACTATCACACAGATTAAACCTTTTTCTTTTGTTTTCTTTTTTTTTACCGATCTCTAACACGAACCGTTTTCGATTTTTATCAGCACGAGTAAACAAGTTTTTCGCGAAGGAGAATATGGTATAAAGCGTACTGGAGAGCGCGTGCGAGTTGTTCGTTTTCCGACTGACAAGTAAAGAGAAAGGATCGTTCTAGCTAGACGACTGGTACATACACGCGGCCCTGACACGCTGCTTGACATCGTCTTATCGGCTTCGTTACCAAGCTGGGATAAATTACGGAAAAGTTGCACGAAAATCCCCGAATTATACACACGTACAATATATCTTTCTTAGAGAGAATACCCAAGTATATATTTTCCCTCTCTTTCCCCTCCCCCCTCTTAATATCACTAAATCACACTTTTCGTACTATACACACGTATAGTTAAGATTAGTTATACATACATATGTGTGTGTGTGTGTGCATGTTTTCGTTCGTGTTTTCACATCTCGATAACGTAAAACAAAGAAAAGAAAGATAATTAAAATAATTTATTTACTTGCATAAAATCGCATTGTATAGATGATCGAATAACTGCATCGTAACATCGGCGGTATAATCATCATCAAACAGCGATTTATTCGATCTCACTTTCTTCGAACGCTTCATTATAATAATAATATAATAAAAACACTTTGCACTAATATTACTTCGCACACCTTTTTACACTCGGTCACAATCTAAGATGTTTACTAGCGTTACTTTTCAATTATCAATTTTACTTTAAATAAGTAGAAAATTTTAGAATTACGACGATCGTTTTGCGACACCGTATACTTTCTCCTGCCGCGCAAATAACGGATTATTATGATTACTCTTACGTGATTCGTTATTGTTTCGCTTCATGGCAATCACCTGACCGATGTTATCTGATATTTATGTTATTTAAAAATTATATATACATATATATATATATATATATATATATATATATATTAATATATATTATCAATATATAATCAATACATCACTGAATATATTACGAAATGATAATTATATTATCATGTTACTAAAAACTATAAATGTTATAATTAAATATATCTTTTTATAATTCAAGGATAATTAAAACGCTTATACAATTAGTTTTATTATAATACATTAAGATATTTTCGTTTCAAGGTTAATTACACCGTTAAATTACTAGGTGTCGCTAAAAGTCTTAAATCGAAGATGGCTCTACGTTTGACATACAGTTACGTATGAGGTTAAGTTAGAATATCACTATTTGTTACATACAGGAAGCTCTAGTAACGAACTACGAATATAATATGATCTTAAAAATTTCTTCTTTAATGTGTTTTTTCATTATAAAAAGATGTTAATAAATAAATTGATCTTATAAAAAAATATAAATTAAGTGTACAATTCTGAATTATTATTAAAATGATTAAGCACTTATATTGTGTATAAATTATTATTTGTTTTGTGGTAATTATTATTTTAGAAAAACAACCCAAATAAAAAGGGAGAAAACCGATGGATAATTTGTATGATGATGTGAAACATTTTTATGAAAAATAGTAATGGCAAATCAACTTACATGTAATCTAGTAATGCTGATTATTAAAGCATATCAATTACAAAAATATTCATTATTATTGCGATACAGTATAAAATCAAAAATAGGTTTATTTAATTTATTTACAATACAAGTGATAAGAAAGTATTCTTTTGATACTCGTAAATACAATGGATTTTGTAAAAAAAATATGTGTAACATATCTGTAAATACATATATAAACCTTAATCATTCATTAATTATTCATTTATCAAATATTCTTTCTATTGATAAGTATGAAGCATTAAAAATCTGGAAAGAAATCGCTAAATGTAAAGTATTAACAACAGAAGAAACAATAAATATGATTACTGTTGCAAATAAAGCTGGTTTATCGCTATCTTCAATTGTCGGAAACCTTCCGATACTGATACAAAACATTGACACTTTAGAAGAAAAGATTTCCTGTATTAAAAATCTTGACAGTGATATCAGTGAAATGCTTCCATTGCTAAATATAAGTAGAAAGTATTTAGATATATTAATGTTTATTGAAACAGAAAAAAGTCAAGAAAATAGAATAAATAAAGTCAAATATCTTGCAGATGAATTACAGGTAATCGTTAAATTGATTCACAAATTTAAATTTAAGAATTTTATATATTTCCTTATTTTGATTACTTGTGTTATTACTTTTAATAAATTTCTATTTTTCAGTGTAGTGTACATACATTATGTAAATATATTATAAATGAACCTGTAATAATAACGCTTCCTATTAGAAGAATAGAAGCAGTTATAAAAATATTGAAAGGTAAAGAAGATTACTTAATAGATTATTTGCCATATTTATCATTGCATAATAGAATTTAAATGTATATTATTTTTATTATTATTACAGAATTTGATTATGAATTAAAGGATATATTAGTTTCTCTTTGGATATTTAATTATAATGCAAGAACTATACGCAGAAGGTCATCAATGATGCAAGCAGCAGGAATGAAGGAAATAAAGCCTTGGATAGTTCGAAGTTCTATACAAGAATTACGCAAGTAAGTTCATTAAAACTATATTATTTAACAATTAAATATAATAAAAACTTGTTTCAGATATATCAAAAAATTAAGAAAACAACAAATGTTAAATGATATTTATGGTAGCCATGTAAATTTTTTAGTTAGAAAATTAAATATAACTGAAGATGAAGTTAGATTTTATATTAATAGATCTCCAGATTTGTTAGATATACCAGTAAATAAAATAAATGAAGTAATAAACATACTCCAGAAGTATGGATATAATGCTCAAGATATTTTAATGTGTCAACGTATTTTCTTACTTAGAACAACATTACTAGAAGAACGCCTTAAAATACTACGTCAATTACGGGGAGAACATAGACTATCATTAGTATATTGTAGCGCAAAGATCTTTGAAACTGTAGTTAAATGTACATTTAAACTTAATACTAAAACAATATCTGATACTGATGACAAATAAATCTAATAAATAATATGTAAATTTGTTGTATATGAATACAGAGTTGTTAAATGATTTGATATAATTTATGTAATAAATTAATGTATCTGCATTTCTTTTATTATATCCTTTATGCATAAAATAATGTTAACCAAACGAAAAAATATACATAACTAAAATACCTCTTTGATAAATATATCTAGATTATACAGGATTAATAATTAAAGTTTGGTAAAGGGGTAATATATAAGTGACACTAACATACGAATAGTGCCATTTATTTTTTTACAGAATATTCTTTGCATTGTATATTCATATATAATAGTATGTAAAGAAAAATATTTCTGTTATTTCTCTTATAAAACTCAACTATTCTACTAAATCACATTTGTTGTCCTTGATTAATCCACTATTTTTACACAACGTATATATATTTTGCATATGATCTTTATTGACAACAGCGTGATGTTTATTTATAAGTTCAGTTTTTAAACTAAGGCCGGTTATATCGGATCGTCCAATCATCTTAGTTCCAATTTCAAGAGTATTTGTCCAAATTATATTACTCAAATGTAGAGAAACCTATATGTTAAAATGAAATTAACACATACTACTACATACATGTATATATATATTTTTTCCTTTTTTTGATTACTTGAAATATTTAGTTTATAATTGTATTCAAGATAACTTACTTCCCCAATAATATACGAATATCGATTTAAATTCTTAACAAACCAATCATAAGCAATTTCATTAGCACAATTATTCCATTCATATTCATCATCACATGGAGCTATTCCAACTAAAAAAATTTCTACTATATGTGCTGGCAACTTAGATAATTCTTCTGGCAACCACAATAATTTTTGCACCTAAAATTGAAAATTATAAATTTTACAACTATACATTATGTTATATTATATAACAAAAGCTTATCCATTTTTTTACTAAATACCTTAATATTGTTTAATATATTACCAGTGTCAATACATCTTACATCTGCGATTTTCATACTCTCAAAATGATTTCTTTCTCCATCTTTAATTTGTAAGACTTGTACTCTTTTAAAACTTTCTATTGAGTCTTCTAAACCATAAATATCTCCTATGTTAACGATAGCAGACCTCCTCCTACATACGAGTAAATATTGAAGAAGTAATTGCATCTAAAATTATTGTAATTTTTCCGAAATGAATTTCTATTTATTTAATAGATTAATACCTGTTATCGATATTTCCATAAAAATTTTGTATTTTTGATGTAAGCATAATATATTCAGTTTTTGAAAATTCTATCTTTTCCAAAGTACTTGCTTTTATATATTCTACCACTCTGGCTGAAAAATGACTTGCATTGTGTATATATGTAACTATAAATTTAACTTTGTCTCCTCTGCAATAAGATAAAAATTTATATACAAGTGTAATAATCTCTTGAATACTTGTATAAATGTTATGAATTTCTGCATATTAATTCTTATTTCTACATTTAAGTTAATGCTGTTAATAGAAAACAATATTTTAAAAATTTAGCAAAAACTAATAAATATAACTTACGTTTCTATTTCTGTCATTGGTGTATCAATGTCAGGAAGAATACAATGTCTAAATACACAAGAACTTTTGTTTGGACAAAATCCTAATGATTTCACTTTGTCACATAGAGGATATTCCCTTTTACATTTATCCAATGACATAGATATACGCTATAAAAAATAAATTTTTTTTTTAATTTTAATATTTTATGAATTACTATATTTTTATATATAAAATCTCAGATTTAAAAAAAAAAATATAATAAAAGTGAAACTTGATACAAGAAACATCCTTCTCTACCTCAATATTAAATAATACATGCTCTGATAACACTACACCCATTCGTTTCATCATATTAATTATACTTAAAAATTGTATATTATCATTTTCATTTACAAATATTGTAACTTTGCATTTAGGTGTTTTCTGTAAAATATAATAAACTATGTAACTATCTTACTCTATGTGCATTATCAAGATATATTAGATACCTAATGACTTATCAAATTTAAAATAAATTGTATAGTAAAGAAAAAAATTAACAATTATTTTTTTTTGACTACCTTCTGTAAGTTATTTATAAGAGTTGAAAATCTAAAATTAAACTTTGTTTGTACATGCAATGAAACAGAATAATGTATCAACCAATCCACATCTGTAATATTTAAATCAGATAAAACTTCATCAGTAGATATTATAATGGGATAATGACCAGGAACAGATATTTTCCATACTTCTTTAACAGCTGTACAATATTAATAACAAAAAATAAATAAATATAGTATGCTGAGAATATCCTTAAAGACAAAATAGATCTATAATTTTTGTTAACTTTTATCAAACCTTGTATTTCAAATAGATGCTTTTTTTCGTGGGCTAAAAGTGTTTGTCTATATTTCAATAAGAATACGTTTAATTCTTCTGCTTCATTGATAGTTGAACATATAATCATCGTTTTTAACTTGTATTCATTATCCAATACATCTAAAAGATGTCCATTTATATATAAATGTCATTAATACCTTGTTTTAAGATGAGATTCTTGTACAAATATAATATATTTACCTAAAATCTTTTGAAGTTTAAATTTTGAGTTTATAAGATACATCTTCGGTTGAACAGATTTAAATATTACTGCTTCTAGAAATGAAGTAATACATATATATGGATTATACATAACTTTCCGAACAAGTGTTCTTATCGGTGTAGTGAAATATCTCGCAGTAAAGATTATTTGCAGTCGAAATAATTCGTCATTTTGATTCTCTCTATTCTTTATTATTTTATATTTTCCAAATAATTCCACTATCTAAAACATCAAATAGATATAATATTTTATATCATATCATAATAATTATACTATATCATAAAAATTATTTGTCTTACAGAAGCATAATATTTATCTAATATCACATCTGCACTATCAAGAATTAAATGACTAAGACTGTCAAAATTTAACATATCTTTGTATGTTTTTATAAATTGTGCTAAGAATCTTGGCGTTGAAACTAATATCTGACATCCATTGTATATTTCAGCCTAGAAACAATAAATTTAATACAAATAAATAATCTTGTTACAGCTTTTAGATATACATAAGAAAATAAGAATCCACATCTATATTCTTACCGTCAGTGATCTGTATGATTTTCCAGTAAATGCTAAAACTGTATTAATATTATCGCAGCTTTGCAAAAATTCCAAGCAAAGTGAATGCACACTAAATGCTTCTGAGGATGATGCACATAGTATTAACACTGATGGTTTATTTCCTTCTGGCAGCTGTATGGAAATATTTCAATTAATTAACAAAGACATAAATATATCATTAATATGACTAATAAATTTCACTTTATGAAATTGTGATGAAAATAATTCACAATTATGAAATGAAACTAAAGTTTCACTTATACCTAAACCAAAATAAATAAACTTACATTAACACTAGATTTACGGGACCAGAAGGTCTAGGTTTACAGATTTCAAACTTCGAAATGAAATACCCAAAAAATCACAGCATTAATTTTAACCATTTTGCATCGTAAATTAATTATTTCATCCAAAGAATTTATACACACAATTATTTCTTCCTAAGCCTTCTAATTTTTGAAATTTGTATATAGTATACCTATCTCTACAAAACCCATCAAATTGACGGGCTAGCTGATTTCATAAACAATCTTTATATGTTTGCTAGGTTCGTAAAATCATTCCTCCAATAATAAATATAAGAATGAGAGAAAAATCTTTTCTAAGATGCCTTCAATTCGTTATCTCAATCGCGGTTCGATAATGTAAACTAAAGCGGATTGTATGACCTGAGTGTTTATTTTCGTCTTCAACAAAATCGCTTATGCCTATTACCTAAGAAACCCCTAAAATAAGAGATGATCTTCAATATGATTGCTGCAGTGACAGTGTAAGAACGTTTATCAAAGACAGTGTGCAAAAGTTTCAGTTATTGTAGGCAGTCTCCGTTTATTGTAAGTATTTAAAATAGGATAATTGAATTTGGGCACAGTATTTTTTTATTTTGACCAATCCCCCTTTCTAGCAATCCAGGAGATATAATAAGTTATTGAACAAAATTGTCAACATCAATGAAGATTATTCTGAGGATACCTCCGGAGAAGATCAGTATGAATTAGGCCAAAGCGAAGATGAGAGTGAAAGTTCTGAATACCTTGAAAGTTGAGAGATAGAAGGATCTTCGGATAGTGAAGAGGAAAACTTCTTGAAAGTGTGTTGTAATAAGAAAAAGATGCGCATTTTTTTTAGTTCTGACTTCAAGGATGAGAAGATTAGCATTCCAAGCACATGCCAAAATGTAATGGATGAAATTGAAATTGCATTTAATGGGAAACAGTGGATAAAACTGAAAGCAGGCGGATCTAGAGGTAGGACGTCCGTTCGTATGATATTCAAGGATATCGCAGGGTCTACTGGCTATGCCAAGAGAAATATTATGTTGGGTTGTGTAACTAGTGCTTTCGAATTGATAATTGACAGATACATAATGAAACATATAAAAGATTGCACTGAAACGAAGGCACATCAAGTTTTGAAAAAAAACTGGACAATCACAGTTGCTGAGTTACGTAGTTTTCTAGGAATTCTATATGCCCGGGGCACATATGAAGCAAGATCATTGAAAGCTTCTTATCTATAGTCGGAAAAATGAGGACCCACTTTCTTCACAAACACAATGGTTACAGATAAATTTACAAAAATTCTTTACAGAAATTGTATAAATAAAAGATAATTATAAACGTGTTCCGAAAACCATTATATTTTATAATAAAACAAAGTTTGGTGTGGACGTGGTTGACCAGATGGCACACAAATATAGTGTGAAAGCATAGAGTTTCCGATGGCCCCTTTCAGTTTTTTTTTCAATATTTTAGATTTAGCAACTATAAACGCGTGGATATTATATAAAGAGTGCATCGGATCAAAAATATCCAGAAAGGGCTCCATATTTTGTTTAGCCGAGAAATTAGCTGGAAAAGACAAGGAGAACATATACACTACATTTCTGTCACCTTCAACGTTAAAAGTGCGAAAAATTTGCCAAGTGGACTACTGCAAAAAAATAGAAGCAATAATTTTGTATATATTGCAAAAAGATCGTATACGTAAAATGCACTAACAAAATTTAGTATATTTGTAAAAAATGTGCTCAATAAATATGATTACCCTATACCGTTAATATTATTGTTATCATTTCCGTGATAATTTAAAAAAAAGGCTTTTTACTTATTAATAATTTATTTAGACGTAAAGCCTAATATTGTTCAATTCAAACTTAATTTTAGTTTTAAGTAATTATGTAATAATAATTACCGAATCTCGTGCAGCAAGTAAACCAGTAATAGCAAAAGTATATCCAAACGTTTTACCAGAATCTTTAGTTCCAATAGCAACCACATCTAACTTTTGTTTTATAGCAGGCCAGATATATGATTGCATCTTCTTAGGTTTACTTGATTGCACTAATGAATCCCAAGCCTGTATAAAAAGAAAAAATATATAATATTTTATGTATTAAATACCCAAAAAGTCTTTGTTGAATCCAAAAAATATAAGAAAATATTTCTTTTCAAAAACACCTGATGTATCTTTGCAGGAAATTGAGCATCGGTAACAAAATTCAAAGTTTTACATGATATATTGCTGTATACTAATGCTTTATGTATACAATTTTCTATTATTGCATTTGAACATTTGTCATGGAACCTAAACATTATTGATGTTAAATACATAAAGATCTAATAATACAAGATAGACAAAAATAATACACATATGCATGCACTCTACTATATTATTGATAAATATAATTTACTGTTTTTCTCTTACCTTTCTTTATATTCAGCACTGCTTTCTCTGAAATGATATTTACTTAAATTTACCATATAATCCTTATTTTCTTGTAAATTACAATCATTTATTTTTTGTATATAATAAATAGTAATATTATTCTCAGATTCTTTTTTAAACTTGCTATTTGGTTCCTTTATTAATTTTAATAAATCTATACGGACAAAATATTTTATATATTATTTGATATAAATTTACATTTAATATGCTATATATCAAATATTATTGTTATGAAAGGAGATTACCTCCTTTTAAATAAGTTGCATATCCATTTTCAGTTAGAGTTTTACTTAAACATATTATTTCATTATTTATAACAAGATATAACTCTCCATAACATTTTCCATACTCATCACAGACTAGACTATCAAAATAAATTGTGCTAGATGCAACAATTAATTCTTTTATAAATTTTATAGCTTTGGTTGTCCATTTATCTATTGTGCTGTTTAAAATTAAGAAATATTAAAATATAAAACATGCACATATTTGTATTAAAGAAACAAATTTACTTACAACTGTATAAATTCATTCGTAGACTCTTTTTTCTTAATAATTGTAGGTATTATGTTATATATACCAATCTGATAAGTTAAATGCTTATCAGATATAATATCATGTTGTAAACAAATAAAATCATCTTTTAATAATGTTAATGAAATCCCATGATCAACTAGGAGGACATTATATCTCATAGTCTTGGGATTAAAGTGACCAATTATTCCTCTGCAAAACCATGCAGGAAGATCAACGTTTTGACTTGCTTTACCATGAACAATGACAAACTATAAAAATAAATATAGTATTTGATCTACTTGACCTATATAATTATTACAACATAAATATTTTAACTTACATCTCCTAAATTTAGTTTGTCATTATTCTTTGAATTCAACTTTTCCTTTTTCATATATTTGACTAATTTTGTAGTGATAAGACTAGACTTCTTAATATAATTTTTGGTTTCATATATTCTTATGTAATATGGATTCTTAACATTTGTAACTTTCACAGAAAACGATGTTTCTGGAATTACAACTTTACCTAAAAACATTATAGTGTTATAAGATTATTTACATTTTTATATCACAACAATAATGTATAAAAACTACTAACAATCGTTGTTAGTAAATTCATCGTTTGAGTTCATTTTTGTTAAATGTAATAATTATTAATTAATAGTAAAGATAAGAAATGTAATTATAATTTCACAAAAATTTATTCAAAAACTATGCATCTACTACAAATTTAGTTAGAATGAATGTGTTTCAACAGCGATTTAAAAGACCTCGCATGACAATTACAAAAACTCGCGAATTTAAGCCTCGATTTGAAAGATAGAATATTTAAAAATTTATTTTTTGATTCTTTAACTTTCAAAAAAAGAAAGGAATATTAGCTAATATATTCTATTTATTCATAAAGTTGAACATATAAATGTAGTTAAATTCGTAATTTTTTTCTATCTTGTCTTAATTTTATTTTTAAGTTATAACATTTTAATTCAAGTTATTTGCATTGTAACGCTCTCCTCTGAGATTAATTACTGCACGCGATATTCCTTTTGAAACATCAAATAAGATGGACATTATGAATATAGTAACTTAATTATCAATACTTTGCCACGTGTTATTTTACTAGGTGTTAATAGATAATAAATATTAATATTAAATTATATGTCTCATTTAACTTCATCGTCACTTATTATCTAATTCTACAGTATTGTTTTTAATTTTTATTTATCCTCTCGAATAATGTATTTTTAGTAAGTTGGCAACCTAGGTGTGTGTGTTGTGTGTGTTGTGTGTGTTGTGTGTGTGTGTGTGTGTGTGTGTGTGTGTGTGTGTGTGTGTGTGTGTGTGTGTGTAAACGAAAAAAATATATTCAATACGATAGTTCTGTGTGCTAACCAGTGTTAACCCTGTTTACGAAATTATAAAATTAATCGAAATAAAAACAAAAAATGAAATTAAAATCTACAAGTGCGGTTTTATTATAAATAATTAATAAGAGTAAAAAGAAATTTACTAGAATCACACGACAGTGAACAATAATTATATACTTTATACATACTTTCAATCTTTCAATTGTCAAAATTTGTACTTCGAACATTTTAAAATAGATATGAAATCGTAATTACATAATCAATATAATAATATTAATATTAAAATCCTAAAGTAATATATCTATCGCATAAAATGGGAAATAAATCTAGTCTTCTTTTGCGTGAAGAAGAAATAGCTCAAATTCAAGAAGCAACGGGATGTATGTACTCAAAAAATGATAAAATTGTTAAGATATTAACGTAGATGAAAAATAAGATTTCATTAAATATGTGGTGTTTGGTGTGTATATATTTAATTACATCTCTCTTGCATTTATTCTAGTTACTCCAAATCAAATTGAACGGTTGTATAGTCGATTTACTAGTCTGGATCGTGGAGACTGTGGTACATTAAGTCGCGAAGATTTTCTCAGAATTCCTGAACTTGCAATAAATCCTCTTGGTGAAAGAATAGTGAATGCCTTTTTTGATGAAAGTGGTAACGATAGAGTTAATTTTTTACAGTTCATGCAAGTATTAGCACATTTTAGGCCAATCAAGAAAAATAGTCCTAATAGATTAAACTCGAGGCAAGAAAAATTAAAATGTACGTAATACTATCAATTGTTTTAGATGTTTTGCAAATTCATTCATATTTGTTATTTATATAAGCAATTTAATTAGTAAATACTAAAAACTATAATTAACAAATCATAACAATTATTTAATAATTGATATTTATAGTTGCTTTTAAAATGTATGACTTGGATAATGATGACTTAATATCTAAAGATGAATTATTGGCTATTTTACACATGATGGTTGGAGCTAACATTAGGTAGGAAGTATATATAATATTTACAAATAAGTAAATTTAGGTAACTATACAGATATATAAATATGAGTATGTCTCTATACATATATAGTGAGGAACAACTCACCAGCATTGCAGAACGTACGATTGTTGAAGCTGATGAAAATGGAGATGGTATGATATCTTTGGAAGAATTTTGCAAGGTACTGGAACGAACAGATGTTGAACAGAAAATGTCTATAAGATTTCTTAGCTAAACTTACTATATATTTTAAAAGATTTTCTTTGTTAATAATATTAAAAAGAACAAAATAAAAAAGAAAACTTATTGTAAAGAAATATGTATTAATATATTTAATATAATGTGTATCCTCTCTGTTTCTTTATCTTTAATGAATATTACATTTCTATATCACAATCTTTCTATAATTTATATGCATATTATTTACCGTTTATGTTACATGTTATCTATATGTTGTGCATTATAATAAATAATATAATAATTTTTAAGCCATAATAATGTCATAATGTAAGAAAGAAAACAATTGGAATAATATTAACAGTATTCTATATTATTAATACAATCTTATATTTATATGAACAACAATTATTAATCTTAAAACCATAAGACAGAAAAATACATTATATGGATTACTGTATACATTTAAGTTTTAAATAAATTGCATGTTTCAAAATTTTTTTGACAAATTTACAAAATTTACTTTATATATTTAATATACTTGATACTCTATCAAATATAAAAAATTAATAATTCCTAATAATGCTAGTGAGGCTAGAAAATGTATAATGCGCATGTATAGAAATTAATAATTCTAAGATAGATATCCATATAAGATTTACGCTGTAGAAGAAACAGCCAACTTCTTTAAATGTTCCATGAATACTTGCAGACTGACATCATCAGTTAAAACAGGAGCTCCACTTTCCTAAAAGGTAATTTATTAAATTAGTAACAAAAATTGAAAAATAATTTATAAAATAAGATCATAACTTTAACCCTCAACCTTTGACACAGAAATGATAAAAGTTTTTTATGAAAAACATCAATTTATATGTATTTTACATATACATATAGATAGTATGTACACATAAAAACATATTTATATAAAGATATATCATATTAGCATATCAAGCAATATTCATTATTAATATCATATAAACTACTGAAGTTCCAAAATCCTGCTTATAGCATTGTATGTAGATAAATATGAAAAATACTACTATAAATAATATATAATGTAATAAATTTTGTGTGTATGCTTTTTTAAGTAAAATGATAAACAATTTCAATAAGTTATTTTTGAAATTATCATAATTAAAAAATTTAACAATATTTCATGAAAGTCCACCACCAAAGCATTGAAGCCTTATAAAAAAAAAGCAATTTAATAATGAGTTGAAAAACACACCCCACTGGGTAACGGCATCCCCTGGTTCACAGGATCGTGGTGACAAAAAAAATATTAGTTACATATGATTGATATATGCTAACAAAACTTTTGCATATATGAAAACAATATATATAATAACAAGGAAACTTTATGAACTTATTAAACTATAACTTTGATATTACTTAATACAAAATTAAAATAATCAGACATAAAATAAGACATAAAATTCTTCCATGAACTTACCGCGCCATAGGCATACATGTTATTATGAGTTTGGCTGGGATTTACTTTGCTCAACAAGAATCTAGCTTGCGAGCCTCCTTGTTCTGTATCAATATATCTAGGTGCTGGAAATCTTCCAGTAAGTATTTCAGCAGCATCATCAACTGGTGCTGCTAATAACTGACGGAAATTCTCATATTCTGGTAAATCTTGATATTTTAATTGTCGCCATTGTGCTATAGTCTATTGAAGGAAATGTAGATTAAACATAATGCATATAACAACAATATATGAATTATAATAGAAAAATATTTATACTTCTCCATGAAATATAAGGATCTGGAAAAATGTGTCCATCAATAAAATTCTATCTGGTTGAATCGACGAAGTATCAAGTAACACGGGTTCAGGTGGACCACCAAATCCATAACTATATAAAATGGGTTGCACCATTATCAAAGAATTTGTCAAGTCCTCACGCATTAGCATGTGCCTATTATAAAAGTAAATTTAATAACATCTAATATAGAAAAAATAATAAATAAATATTACAGAAATAACATTACCTATAAAAACTTGTTTCATCTGGTGAATTGTTAAATACTTGTAAAAATTGGGATCTACGTAAATGATACATAAATTGTGGATATAATGAAAAGTTTTCTGCGAGTCTAAAACTATTTGGATCATCTTTAGAATATTCACCAAATTTCTGACACTGTAATATATAAATAATAAGTATTAATATTGAATGTAACATCAGGTAGTTATGACAATAAGTAAGAAATAATTACAAGTCTTATAAGCATTCTGTCCACCCATCTTAGAACATCAGGACCATCATCACTTTCAGCTTTAAAGACAGCTAAACGTGACATAAGAACTGCAGCTGCTTCTTGATCAAAGCCTGCACTTATATGATGCAATGATGTTGATGCATCTGCCCAACTACGATCAAAAATATTATAAACGAAAAGAAAAAAAAAAAGAAAAAATGTATACAATAATAATACATACTTTCTAGCTATAGTTGTAACTCTAATTCTTCGTTGTCCACTACTATGTTGATATTGTGTAATGAATTGAATGCAACCTCTTCCACCCTGTGGAATTGGCGCAGTATGTTGATTTACAACTTCAAAGAAAATTGCTGTTGTGGTTGATGGTGTTAAAGAACAGAATTTCCATTGACATGTACCACCTAAACCAACTTCTTGCTCTCCTACACTAGATCCCTTTATACCCAAAGAAACGCATGGTCCAATAGCACCGGAAACTTTAAGTTCTCGCGATGTTTTAACTTCCAAAGTAGCATTAAATGCCATTTTTAGATCACCTTTAGCATCCTTTGTGAACACTCGTTGAAATGTTTGTTTGAAAAGAGATGAATTAAACGAATCTCCCATTACCATGTGACCTCCCGTTGAATTACAACACTGTCTCATTTCTAATAAACCAGTTTGATCAAGAGCACATGAATAAATATCAATTATATGACCATTAGTGGCAGCACGAGAAGAAAGACCGTCATAATGTTTAGTAGCTTTTTTCATATGCTTTGCATTATCTTTTTGAATGTCATGATGCGATCTAATGGGTTGTCGAAGATCATCTGTCACAACTTGACCAGGACCTTGAGAACATGGTCCACCAACAAAGAGCATAATTCTAAAAAAATTATTAATTTCATAATAAGGACTATCATATCATTATTGTCAGTAACACTATTGCATTACCTAGCTCCAGTATTTGCATAGCTAGCTTCCAAAAGTCCTGTAGCAACAGCTAATGCCATACCAGTTGAACGCAATGGACGTTTTCCTGATCCAACTGGCCAAGGATCACGTTGCAACTCTCCAAGTAAATCTGTTAAGCTCATATCACATTTATGTACTGGTTGTAAAAATCGATTAGCCGGTGGTAAGGGCTGTCCACCAGAACCTCTCTGTTGATTTGGATTTTGACCAGGTATTGGTCTACCAATACCTAATTCATTAAAAATAATGATAAATAAAAGAAATTTGAATAAAAAACATATCAGATAGTTTAATACCAACCAAGCATATCTTGAATCTGTTTTGGTTGCAAATCTTTAGTACCACGGAATACATAGCTTTTGCTACATCCTTCACAACCTAACTCATGCACTTGAACCATCCTTCCAAAAGTAATAAGACCAATTAGAGCATTAGGTGGAAGCAAAGATAAAGACATCTGAAGTGAATCCTTAAGTGCACCTAACTCTTCATCATCCATGCATGTATCAACAACAAGTAAAAAGATAGGAGGAAGGCATTGTGCTCTCTAAAGAAACAATATAAAAAAAAAAAAATAAATATTTAAGTTTATAAATAAAAGTATTTTTAATTGTAAATAAAGATATTTTTACCATTATAGTATATTCGATTGTTGAAAACATAGGAATTAGTTCAGCTGGCTGATGTTGCTCTGAAATAGCTGCATATTGTGGCGGAAACTAAATAAATATATAAGAATGTGTTATAGACATAAGTAACTAAACAAAATTCAGTTATCATTAGATGAATAATTTATATAAATGTATTTCTTACAGGGTTTCTTCCAAAACATAAATTGCAGACCCATAGTTTTGCACGGTAATCTACTTGACATAATGGATTTAAAATTGCTCTACATGTAGATCTAGTACATAAAACTGGATCATATTGAATAGGTGGTAAATCGGGACGCTCTTTAATAGGCTGGTAAAGTGTTCCTAAGGGAACAACAAGCCTAGTAGCATCAATACGTGATGATGGCCAGACATTCCAAGTAAAACGAACCCCATCACGATCCTCATTTTGTTGAATGAAATCCTCATACGTTGGCATGTTGCTATAATTATAAAAAAAGATCGTCCATCAATCCATGCAATTTATAAACATATATTTACTTAATAACTTTATTTCATATCTTTGCTCAAATTATGTATTATAGGTTAAAAATTACAACTTACTTTCTTTTTACAACTGAATTTACTTCTTTAAATTCTTGTAATTCAGTAAATACGTGATATTTTGATTAAACTCTCATATTTATTTTATATCAGTTTATAAAATTCAAAACTATGTAATATCAAATCGAGAAACGCATAACTCGTGCTGTCACTCCAGCCACGTCATTCGTACCACATTGCTTTACTGTATCATAAACGCATGCGCAGAAACGCCAATCTTAAAGGATAGTTTCAAATTTAGTAGGTATTTTTATCAAATGTAAGATTCCTTTTATTAAAATTTCATTTTAAAATATCTTGACTTTATTTATAAATCTTATATTATGTTTTATGAAATCTTATATTATTTCATTTTAGATACGTAAAAATAAATTATAGATAAATTTCCTAATAACCACATTTTCTCCATTTCGTATATTTTTTTTTATTGTATATTTCTATTTATCTCTAATGTTAGTAAAAATGTTTATGTATAGGTGAAAATTATACACATTTTTTTTTTAAATCGACACCTGCGCACCTACAAAAATAGGTGAAAACGAAGTTGAAACTCCCTATACGAATCCGATTTAATTTAATCCAGGGGATATAAACCTTATGGATTTTTTTGGTACCAATGTTTGCAACGCCATCGCTCATGAACTTCTCATAGATAAGAACTAATATTAAATGGTGGTATAAATAGAGTGAGATAGCGACTGTAAGAGCAAGTAAGGAGATATCCATTGTTATGAATGATTATACACATGATACAACCATACGCACGTTGTTAATATTTTAACATAAAAATTGAAACAGATAAAAATGGAAAGACCGTGTTGTGTGCTCAATTGTAAAACACGATTATATGTATTTCCAAGCATATAGAATGCCATCGAAATAAGTAACAAATAAATAATTATATAACATACATACATACATATATAATATTGTAATGACACATTGTAATGTAAAATTAAATAAATAACGTGTTACATTCATTTAATATATATAAAGATATATATAGCAAGCGCTGCGTACTGGCGTTCACTGACGCTTTTATCTCTTACTCGCTCCTACAGTCGCTATCTCACTCTATTTACCACCATTTAAGACTAGTTCTTGTTATGAGAGCTTGACTGAGCGAGGGCGCTGCAAACACTGGTACCAAATAATGTATAGAAGTTTATATCCCCTGGTTTAATCTCTTTAATTGCAAACGTGTTACAGAAATGGTTGTGGACGAAAAAATTACGGATTTAAATAACGAAAATGAAGTGCAGGACACAATGGTACCGAAAGAAAAGAAAACATATTCCTTAGAAAGTATCCTTTTACAATATTATTATAATAACTTCACTTAAACAAATAAAATATATCCATATGTTATTTTATAACCTTTCGTTGACCTAGAAATAATGTAACGGCTAATTGATGTATTTAATAATGTTACAAGATTTTTTTTATATATGAAATATACTCATAACTATTATATTGAATTCTAATGTGCATTGAATCACAGCTATTTTATAAAAGATTATGATTACTACTATTTACGTTTATTATTAATATTTCTTATCCTTAATACGTTGTTTGTAAGTTCTAAAAATTATTAAGGAAGCTCAACAACAACATGGACTGAGGCATGGTGATTATCAAAGATACAGGGGTTATTGTTCAAGGAGACTTAGACGTTTGCGTAAAGTTCTTAAAGTTCCGCAAGGTGACAGACGTCACTTTAAAAGAAAAGATATTACAGGAGCAATGGTTAGCGATGACAAATTTCTACAAGTTCCATTAATGCTGTCTGAACGTGCATGGAGTTATGCAATGCAGTTAAGACAAGAATCTAATACAGAACTACGGAAGAAGTTCCATTTAGTATCAAGATTAAGAAAAGCTGCTATGTACTCTTTACAATTGCAAGAATTGATAGAAGTATGTATGTAGATATTAGAAAAATGAAAATATTATAAATATTTGTATAATTGTGATAATGTCAATGTTTCAGAATATAAACAGCGATGCTCGCACTAAACTAGAAGCACAAGCATATGTAGCTTGGATGCATGGATCATTGCATTTTGAATTGCAGTTATGGAAAGGTGCAATGGAAAATTTACAAAAAGCTCAAGTAGTTTATGGAAAACTAGCTTCTGCTTTATCAGAAAATGAACGATTGATGTACAATGCACGAGTTGAAGAACTTGCACCAAGTCTTAGATATTGTGCTTATAACATAGGAGATACCACTGCCATTGATGATCTTATGCAAATGAGAGGACAATTAAGTGGAGAGCTATTAGCTGGATTAGATTCATTGATTGCTCAAACACGTGAAAAGCAAGCAAATACTGAAGAAGTAACATGGCGTGGTAAATCATGTGGTACTGTGCCTCCCAGAGCTGCTGGTTTATTGATAGCAGATTCTAGACTGAATCAAACACTGGAAAAGACAGCAACCAATCAAGCTAAGATCGATCTTTTAGAAGCACATCTTATAGATTGCAAAGATGCTATTGTAGCAGTGCGAGATTTCTTTAAAAATGAATTAAAAAACAAAGATAATGAAAAAGTATCTCCATCTCAACATTTAGTGACTTATTTACAATATATCAGATTATCTCGTACATTAGAACGTAATTTAGCTCTAGTAAAAGCAGCTGAGGAATCTGAGAAGGCTAAACCTCAGGATATTGTGAGATTGTATGAAGCTGCATTGCACAATTTAGTTGAAATATCACAATTACAAGATGATAAAGAATTTGCACTTGAACAAGAAGCTAAGACTAAAGCTTACAGAGCTTTTAGATGTTTTTATATGGCACAATCTCTAGCTAATCTTCATCGGTGGCGTGAAGCAATGGCACTATATCAGCGATCTTTACAACATGTAAAAGATGCTCTTCAACATATCAATATATTACCCATTGATTTGAAAGAAGCCTTAAATAAGTTAGAAACATCAATTGAAGGTGCTCAATATGCTGCTCATGCTCATAGCGTTTTGGAGGATGGCCAAGATGATGAACCAGGAACAAATAAATTCACGAAAAGTAAGAAACCATTATATGAACGGCTTCATGAATACAGAGAAGATAGTGCATTACTCACAAAACAACCTAATGTTTATAAATTACCACCAGCAATGCAGAGTATTCCTTGTAAACCATTATTTTTTGACTTAGCTTTCAACATGGTTGAATTTCCAGATTTAAGTGATAAACTTGGCGATCAAGTTAAGAAGGGAGGACAAGCTGGTCTTACAGGTTTTGTTAAGGTTATCTGGGGGTGGGGAAACAAATGAGATCATATTTGAAATGATTATTGCTCTGTGTAATATCTTTTGGTTACATATTAATTTTCAACATTTATTATTTACACACGAATCATGTCTTTATATTCTATCAATTAGTAAATTAGAAAAAAATAAAAACAAATGTATGTACGAACTGAGTATTCTTTATCTAAAATTTGTCTATTCTTTCTCTCTTGCTCTTGCTCTTGCTCTCTGTCTGTTACCTTATTCCCAAAATTTATTAATTTTCATTTAAAAGAAGCTATTGGAAATTTTATTAATTGGTAATGTGAAATTAGTTAAGTATTTTCTTACTTGTTAATTCGAATACATTTTTTCTATATACATATGTCTAGCTTCTATTTGTACAGCATGAGTCAAAACTATATAAAAAAATAATGTGAAAATAAAATAATAAATAATATCTAAATCTTAAAATTTATAGAAAAATTATAAAATAAATATTTCCCCATTATTTCTCTTAAAATACTTCATAAATAGCTATCAAAATGTTTTTGTTGTTGAACATTTGTTGTCAAAATATTTTGTTATTAAATTTTTTAAGGCCAGGAAATGGGGTAATATAACGTCATGGAATCTTTCGAGAGGGAATTCTCCCGGAAACGATAATTCTACATATTAGGAAAACTATGTAACTGTTATTTATCCCTAGGTACTTTATTGCGATGTGTAAGAATAAAGAGACCGAGATTAGAGATTTTGTCCGAAACAATTTAAGAGGAAGGTTCTATTAAGCAAAATATTATGACTTGTTCAAATAGAGAACTAATATGGTTTCTTTTCCCTAGCAATAAATCCAGTTACGAAAGACAGTATTTTCTATAATAAAAAATGTTTAATTCGAGATCATATACATATATTTCCTTAAGAATTTTAGATAAATAATTTTTTTAGAATTTTTACATTCAAAACTGAATTGTATACATATTATCATCTTCTTTTTATTAATAATATTTATTCTATATGTATTTATCCATTTTTATGAAAATTGATTGGTCAATCACAAAAGACAATATAGTGATTTAATGCTTCCATTTTTGGCCTCTAGATCTACACATAGTCTAGTATGTACATGTTTGGTTAAATACAATATATCAGCCACTCACTCAATTGACTAATTCCATAAAACAAAAAGTCGAGAAATATGATGAAATAATATAAATTACTTTTTAAAATTTCCTTTAGAATATAAATTCAAATAAACATTGTAGAAAGTATAAAGGTCTTGCTGCTGCGTTTGAATTACGTTATTGCAATGATATTCATTAGAGTACTAAGTCAATCAGATTGGCTTCTGAAATAAATTATTTTTTATTCGATGGTCAAAAACATTTTGTTATTTTGGTATTAAATAAGGGAAATTAGGGAAATTTATTATAAATATAAAAAGTTACGACTTCATCAAGTGCTTTGACATAAATTTAAAAAAATTCGGAATGTGGAGTTAATCGATTTGGCTTGTGAACGGCTCATATGAAAGTCCATACAATCGTACAGTTATGTAGTTGGTGAAGGTGGTTGTCAATAGTATTTCTAAGATAATGACAATGTGAAATAAAATATAAATTGTATCTTTTTATTATTAATAAAAATTTGTATTATTATTTAGTGACATAATGTCAACAGGTTAGTATAAGTGTAATTATAAACTCACTGTATTTTCATTTTAATTTATTAAACTTTTAAATTTTACCATAAACATTTAAGAGATTGACATGAGAAGTTAATATTTCAATTACAGGCAATTTGAGAAAACAACGGATCGTGAATATTCTTCGTAAATTTAAATTTGAAGAATTAGAAAATGCTGTATTACCAGTTTTTCCAGAAACAACGTGGAATTATGTTAGGTCTCACTTGATAAAATATCATGACAATTTTACAACTACGAATGTTGCTGCCATTTTAGAAACAATAATAAATGTAATTTTTATTGACGTATTTTTAATCATTTTTATTTAATTATATATAAATATATCTGTGTATTATTATATTTTCTGTTAAGCATTATACTTTTTTAATATTTATTTTTAAAGGATACCAAAGTACAAGAGAAAGAATTAAAACAACGATTAATGAAATTAGAATTGATTGGTAAATCTTGTGTTTTTTTATGTTTTTTTCCTTATAAAATTTGAATAATTTTAATCATTTTAATTTTGATTGTTTTTGATTATTTTTTAGACATAAGTAGACATAAACGAAAGCATTGGTATACTTACAGTTTATCAGATTCTAATAATGAACCTCTTCACATTGGGACTGCAGATTTTAAACAAAGTGTAAAGGAAAAACTTGATAGACAAAAATTATTGGCTACAAAAATAGAAGTCGATGCCATAGTTTTTAATGGTATTATGTATTTAAGTATAAAAAGTATAAAGAAAAATAACGTAAAAGTTCCAGCAAATTATTTTGCTTTATTTTTGGACCAAAAGTATTTATTTTCTGCCAATCAAAAGCCCCCTAATATCTTTATAAATGCAATAACTCGTAGTATGGGCTATAATAAACATAAAAGAATTGATTTAAAAGGTAAAGATCTTATATCTTTAATGAGATTACTTCGACTACGAATACAAGGTGCTTTAAGCGCAGCAGATATTATAAATAGAAAAACATACCAAGATGCTCAACCAATGATCAGGTAATAAATTTATTTATATTTTTTAAAAACTATTGTATTCTCAGAATTTTATATTAAATTAATATTATTGTTGCCTATATTTTAGAAATACAGGTGTTGATTATACACAAGAAAGACAAAGGAGAAATTTTACAAAAAATTGTTTTGGTATAAATCCACCAACATTAGATACACTCGTTGTTATGGGACCAAATAGTTCTGTTAGTGATAGAGAAGTAGCATCACAATTAAAAAATAATATTATTCAAGTAGGGTAAGTTTATATAAAAATATAAACGTAGCTAGAAACTGTCTTATACATAAAATATATATATATACATAAAATATATATATATACATATATATATATATATATATATATATATATATATATCTATTTAACAACTAAATAACATTAAAATATTAAAATATATTCTTTTTTAGGTGGGAGTTTTGTAGCGAAGATGTAATTATGTTTTTAGCAACTTTATTTGAAAGAGGAATACTTTTTGCACCTTTACCTCCTTATATTTCAAATCTTATGTCAATGGGAAGGAATGTGTTGACTCTTAAGGAATAACAGTTTTATAATATTTAGAAAAAATAAATGATATTCATAATATTGTTTTATAATATATCATTTTCAATTACAATGCTGTAAAATTAAAAAGTACAAAAGAAATAAAATATTATAAGCTATATACATGTAATATAACAAAATAACAAATAATTTTTAATAAATTAATATACTTGTAAAAATATTAAAAGTATTATTTAAATTTAATACTGAATGACAAATCTCGGACAGTTTGACAGTTTATATAAAACTGTAATTAATACTGAGTGCAAGTTATTCATCACATTATATCAAAAAATAGTTTATACAAGTGAAGTTTATTTTTATCACAATTTATATATTTACCATAGGAATTACAGATGAATACAGAATATAATGATATAAAAGAATAAAATATCATTACTTGTTTCTTAACTTTTGTTTTTCTAAAAATGTCCGAATTCAGCTAGCAAGATTTTGTTTGTATTAAACATTCTGTTAGTGAATATAGCACATCTTGGTAAGTGTATGATTATTAATTTTAATATATAGAACATTTAAATAAATTTGCGCTAATAAATGAAACTATAGATAATTAGAGATTTTATCTTTATTTTTTAATTTATTTTCAGAATATATTCATACATTCTTATTATTTTAGAAATTAATACTCTTTTATTAATATAATCTATGATTCATTGTCATTAATAATTTGATATTAAAGTCGATTTAAATGTAAAAATGAGTGGTACATACTGTTTATAATATATGTTACGGTGGGTTGATTATTTGCAGATGTTAATGACTTAAATCATTTTAAAGCACCATATATGCGTTAGAAAATAATTGATATTTTAATATCAGTTATATTAATATATTAACATAGCTATATAAATAATATAATCAATATATTATGATTACATATATTCATCATCATCAGATGTTTCATCAGGATCACCAGCCTGTGATTGACATTTTTCACAAGAACAAATAAACAAGTATAATGAACTTAAAGCTTTTTGTCTAGAATGTCTACTTCTTATAAGTTCACAGTCTTCAAGATAACTTATTGAAATTTCTTCTCCAGGTTGAATATCACGAATAGCTTTTAATACTAAGGTATTATTTGAATAAGGGAACTCAACAACTGCATTTGATAAACAGCTATGATTTACTGTTGATTGAAGGACATAGAGTCCAGAACCTTCATTATTCAGAAATGAACCAACCACTGAGAAAAAATAATATTATATTACAATTTATATAAAATGCTTAAGTTTAGTGGTAAATATAATTTTTATTATACATACCTTCTTCCATATCATCATAAAGTCTATCAATAAATTTATCCACATGTATTCTTTCATCTTCAGGTAATTCTAAAACATTAACATTTTTCACCCAACGAGCAAATGGACTTGTTCCAATACCTTGACCATTAGTACCTACTAAAGCTAACAAACTTCTAAAACCTTCTGGTGTAAACCACTGTAAATACAAAAATAAAACTTAGAATGAAGTAGTATTTGAATATTATTTATATATGAATATTTTTATTACATACATTAGATGTATAATCATTATTTAATGCCTTCTGTAACATCTGTCTTAATACATCAATTTGTCCAATAAATTTTTCACCTAATAAATTGTGTGCTATTTCATGAGTGTCATTTACTGTGCGATGACAAAACTGAGAAAAAGTTTGCAAAATATCTCCTTGATCAGAAGTTTGTATAACAACAGCAATCATTCTAGCTAATAACATTATTGTTGCTGTTTCAGGTGGATAATGCATTTGTTTCCATGTTTCATTTAATTGTAACAATGGATGATCTTCATTTTTATCCCTTGATTGTAAACATAATACTTTATGATATCTGAAAAACTATGCACATGTTATACCAATTTAATTAAAAATCAAAAATAATTGAAAATTATTGTCTATACCAAATTATAATCAATATTAATAGAATATATAAATAATATAAAAATGTAATTACCTTTCCAATGCTTCATTTTGACATTCATTGCTACAATATTTTGTTCCACAAGCAGAACATTCTGTAATCAAATTCTTTTCCGTTTCACAACATTCCATATGTGGAAGAATTATATCTGGTTTACCAGTTAACCTACGAGCATTTTCTTCTGCATTTTCTAAAGGTTTCAAGCAATTATCGCATGCCAAATATCCATATTCTGCATTCCAAGAAAATTGGCAACACACTATTGGCTTTTCTTCAAATATTATACTACCTTCTTTGTACACATGTGTTGCGAAAAGACCCTTTCCCTTTTATATTTCATGAAAATATTACAAATTGTTGATAAACAGGAATGTGTTGAATTTACTTTCGTCATATAAATCATTTATTATATTTTTTCAATATACATATTTATATATATAAATATACGAAAATAAAAAATGATTATCAAACAAAAATATAAGATTATAGAAAATACTGTTTTTTACCTTTTCATTATCGATTATTCTTACTTGAAAACCGTCTGTATCCATGATAGTATAATTTTATATCAATTATTTCTTATTTTTCTATGTTTTAAGTCCTAACCCATAAACGCATGTCTTCTCCATTGGTAAAGTACTACGTAAGTCAAGTTGTCTTTGAAAAATATTTCATAAAAGAATTATATATGAGCGATAATAATGAACATAGATGATTATTTATAATGTTATTTATAAATTATAGAATTTATAAGACCATAATTACTTGTAATAAAAGATATTTAATAATTTGAACTTTAAAATAGGATAGCTTACATGTATCTTCCTTGTGCAACTTCCGTAGAGGACAGAACTTCGGGTGTGAGCCAGTTGACCAGTATCGCGTGCGATTTATTAGTGTAGCGGACTCAAAAATACATTTTATTTCTCTAGATTGAAAAGGATAATGAACGGAACAATGGCCATGGTAAATATACGATTAAATTTAATTACACGTAATACAATGTTTCGGTAATAGAAAGAAAAAGTGAAGTATCGAACAACTATGGCCGTTGCAAAAGAGTTTAGATTTCTTACATATCTCCGATCTTAGGAGATATACGAATAATTTGATCACATCGAAGTTTTTATTTTTTTTTGGTCGTACATAAATATGTATATTATTTATGTATAAGTATTTAATTTATTCCTTGAAATACCCAACGATTTATGTTTGTATTACTGATCTTTTCACGATATTAATCTGTTCTATCTTTATAATGCTCCTTGCTTTTACGCTAGTCTAATTAATAGATTATAATTATCTTTATCATATATATATATATTTTTTTTAATTCATTTATTTATGCTTTCAAATATATTGCAAATTGATAAACAAGGTTAATATTATATTCAGAAAAGATATTAATTCTTATTTTTTATTGCTTTGTCTAGGCACCAACTTCACAAAATAATATGGAACCACCAAGCAAGAAGTCTAGAGTTGAAGGTATATTGCTAAAGCAGCCAAATAGCTGTATCTCCATAATCACTAAGAAATCGTACACATATATGTATGTGTGGAAAACGTGGTATATACACAAACGACAGGAGGTGTAATTTTTAAACAAAAAGGGGATGACGAAGGAAAATACTTTTATCACATTTACTTAGGGCAATCAGGTGCTAGCTTTCTCTTAAATGCTGGCAAATTGTAGCAGTCAAGTGGTCTATTGCAGTTTCAGAATAAATTTTGATAGGTTAGGGTTCTAGATGATCGTTGGCCCTAAATAAAACTAATGTATGGTTGTCCTTCTGTTCTGAGATGTTACAGCGGAGAGACAGTACAGAATCTGTGGCCTACGACTGAGCTGTGATCATGAGCGTGCGCCAAACAAAGAAAGAGAACGCTACATTCGTTGAACAGAACAAATCAGAGTTTTGCAAACTCCCACTCACACAGCATCAATCGAGTACCATATGATGCATACTTTAGATAGGTCAGCATATTAGGGTAGTCCTTTCTATGATCCTAATTACGAGTCTCATATATCTTTATAAAATCAAATATATTTAAATAAGTATCATGCTTTATAATGTTGGTGTTATAGATATAATCATACTGTTTTAAATATTTCTATATCTATGACGCTAAGAATTAGAAGTCAGATCTTATGTAAATAAAGTAGTATTATAAAATAATACATGCATATAACAGTAGTATCATATAGAGTAATAAAAGTAATATCTTAATTTTATATTTTTATTATATAAATACTGTTACTATATTATGGATAAGAAGGATTGATGTGTATCTAAGAGACTTGTAATTAAGATGAGCAATGGCGATATTTATCTCTCTCAAGATGTTTATTAAATGATATAAATTTATTAAAACAGGAAATTTGAAAGGTAAGTTTATGAGGTTGAGAAGAGATATATCATGATCAGGGTACTTAGAAAATTAGGAAAAGACTTCAACAGTCTAAATGAAAAATATATGCAGTCAGGCTGTAAGATTATTATATATGTTTCATTTAGTTACACACACACAATATACTTTTATAATTCTATACTAAATACTAAGCCTAAGCGCTAGTAATATTATTTAAATTCATAAGAATTCTTATAGGATGTATAATTGTCTTTTATATTCTTAACTTTCTAAAATAATGATCGTGTATTTATTTAGTTTTTTCATATCTGTTTGAAAACAGAACATAATGCTATAGCCATTATTCATATCTACAATCGCCATTGCTATACAAAAAGGTTAGGATTAATTGCGAGATAGGTTGGACGAGGCAAAATCTAAGAAAATGGCGCAGAAAATGCACTGAGAGTGTTCTCCTTTGCTTTGTGCTTGCAGATATGTGCATCGCCTCAATCTCGGATAATTTGCGCGCAACCGTCATTGCTCAGCCCAGAATACGGTTAGCTGTAAATCAAACAATTGAACAAAGTTAACAATTTTAATTCACGAAATTGCAAATTAAAAAAAAAAAAACAATGATTAAAAATAAAAAAGAACGGAGAAATCTTAACAAAACGTTTCAACGTGTTCTGATTTCTGTTTCAGAGACTAGCAGACCAAATTGGTTATGATCGTATAAAACGAAAGTATCTAATGTAATTATAAGTGGTTTGATGTTTTGAGGCTGATATTTAAATTAGCTATTAAAATTATTCAAACTTCAAAAGAATTTGGCTTGTGAAATATTTTTAAAAAGTTTACATTAAAATAACTTCTACTTACATTTTTATAGACTATTATACAATTACTGCAAAAGATTTCATGACTGATTTAAAAACTATACAGTGCACTTTCATTTTTTCTGATAGTTAGGCGAAGAAGGAGAATTCTGTTTCTCCATTCTTAATGCATCTGTGTATATATATACATATATATACACACATTAAAAAAACACTGTTTTAAACAGTGTTGTATTGCGTATATTTTGACTATTTTAATTCTTTTGAACTTACAGTTTGGAGGAAAATCCTATGGCGGGAATTGCTGTACAATATTATTACTTATTATGGTTCCTTTAATCAATTGCGATGTTAAGCAGAACTTAATAGAAGACTATTTTGAATGTCTTAATTAGTTCAATTGTTATAAAACAGTAACTTTACAATATTTTACATAAAGATATTTAAAACTTTTGTGTTACCACAAATCTGTCTTATCATTATTTTCTAAATCAAGTAATAATTTCTAATAATACGGTTAATATAATAATATAAAAATTGAAATATTAAAAATAAAACTGACAAAAATTTATTTCACAAAGTTAGAATATAAAAATTAAAATTTGACTACTAAGATAATACCTCTACCTTCACAATAATATTAACGGTATATTAATGTCTCATAAATGTGCAATGTGATGGTGGAAGTAATGATAATAAGTATCCATGATGGTATAATTTTTTTCTAATACTAAATTTTTTTGTAGGGAACGCAACAGACTTCTTGCCAGGCCCTATATATGACCTGAATCAAATAGGTCAAGTTGTAGCCGGTATGTATAGTCATGATATGATATACTAATATTTTAATTATGATTATTTTGAATGATGTAAACAAAATTTGTGACATTTCATTTTCAATCATTTCAACTAAAGTTATATTGGAATGATAAAATATTAGTGGACTTATAGCTGATAAGATCTGAAATAATTTTGTAATCTGTGAATTAATTTATAATCAGTTAAAATACAATTTGTAATATAGTTTTTAATATATTATGCTTAGGTCCTGGAGCAAAATACCTTACATTACCTGGCATCTTAGGTGCTGGACTGCCGAAAATTTCATCTGAACAGCAAGATACAGTGAACAGAGCGAAGAAATATGCCATGGAACAAAGCATCAAGATGGTTCTCATGAAACAAACATTAGCTCATCAACAGCAGGTAATTATTTTCTAAGAGACTAATAAGCTTTACTCGCCTAACATGTATTTTGTATTCAATTGTGCATTCTTATATTGAAGAAAATAGTTATTGAATTATAATAAAAATAAGAAAAAAATCTACAAAATCCTTTATAAAAATTGATGTAGAAGTTATAAGTATTTTGTTATTAGTACATTTTATAATAATTTGCATAATGGCACTTTATTATATACATTGCTTTTTCAAGAATATTTGACATAATATTAAATATAGAATGCACAGTGGAATAAATTTAACATATACACTTAGAAAGTCAGAAACAATTTTGGGTCACTTTTATGAATTTTTATTTATTGTTGAATGTTCAAAAATATTACATGTAAATATATAATGTTGTTTCCTCTATTTAGCTCTTTGCCAATGTTACGAAATTAAAGAACAAAGATTATTTAGTATGTATAACTTAGTTTGGAAATTCACATTTGTCCTTGTAAAATTAGCTCGCCCCGCCGAGTCATAATAAATTTCTGCTATTATTGTTATATTTTACCTGTGTTCGTTAAACATGCGAGTAAAGTGAATCATAAGAAATAAAAAACGAACACTGGAACCTCACTCTGATCGGTTGATTTTTTCTCCCCGCAGAAGAATAAGTTGGTCCTGCGGCAGCAAGTTTTATTGCTAATGTGCAGGTTAGTGTCAACCAAGTCAAGACAGAAACAATACGAATCCGCCTAACGATCAAACACTCCTAAACGTTTCCCTGAGTTGCTACCATATGAGAAGGTTAGATATCTTGAAATAGTAGTCGGCGGGAGCAGAGCTGTACCAGCGCGAGGAGGACATGTTTTTGAGCATGAATCTGTGGATGATTTCAGAAAGTTAATAAATATACCCTTCTGAGCTCAACTATTCTTTTTTTTATAGCATTTATACTTCATTTTATCATATAAAATATAATTTAACTATTTAGTTTATTCATTATAAATTACTAATCATTTTTATTGTAATTTTGATTAATAAGTAATCTTTATGGGATGGAAAATTATATGCTTGTAGCATCATATATCAATTGTTACATTTTCTCTTTGAAAGATATATATTTTTCATATTGTCTCTTTTCAAATAATTATTTAATTGCACTATAGCATTGCATTTCTACCACACACAAATTTTTTAGTGTGTAATTTATAACTTTCATAAACTTTATTCATTTATTATGATACAATTATATATAAAATACTCAATGCATATACAAAAGGAGTAGTAGTTGAGCAAAGAAGTTAGAGTGGTAAAAGAGCTTGGGGGATATTTGAAATGTGATTGAGAGATGGTGTATGTAAGGGGGAGGGATATCAATAGAAGGCCTATGGTCCTTTGTGTTGCAGCAAATGGCTAGTCAACGGAATCAGGTGCAGAGACAGCAGGCTCTCGCCCTCATGTGCAGGTTTGTTTGTTCTTTGCCTTAGCCCTCCAAATTTTGTCCTGAAACCTGGCCATCGTAGTTCAAGATATCACATCCAACATTTTCAGTTACTGTTGCATCTTATGCTCAGATAAATACTCATAGTTTTGTTCAAAGAAAACTATTAATATTTAATATTAGTTAAAAGCTTTTATAACATTAACAATGATTAGTTAAGTTTTATATTTGTTCATTTTGATCTTATATCATTTCATAAATATTATGATTCAGTGTAAGATTAGAATTTGTTATATATAAATGCGTGCGTACATTTACAAAACATACACATTCGCCCATACATACACACATATTTCATTTTACTATTATTATGCATATTAAATCATAAAGCAATTTTGTTTATTATGTTAGCATGCTAGGAAATGTATATTTCATTTCCTGCAGATTATTTTCAAACTGTACAAGTTACTATACATAAACATAATGAGTTTATACATTTTTTGCATTGTATATAGGTTCTAAACTAGTATACACAATAATTTTATTGCTTGGATTAAAAAAATAATATAATTATTATTTAAAATTATTTATATTCTATTATTTTTCAGAAAGCATTAAAAATATTTAAAGAATTGTTCAAATTTATACAGCATATCAATGTGACAATTCATCATAATCAATGTATCCTTAAAATAATTTATTTTTAAATTACAATATTAATTTTTTTTTATATGTTTAATTTGCTGTATAAATTTGTTGCTTTAAAAAAACAGAAAATATTTTTTTTAGTCTAATGGATAGAGTAAGAATAATTTGTTTTATAAATACCTTCACTAAGAGATATATTAAAAATATATTTAATAAAAACAAAATAGAAATAATATTAATATATTACAATTAGACATCAATGATAAAATTATAGTATTACATTGTATTTTACTTATAAATTGTGAACTGATATATTATTTCTATATAATAGGGTGTATGTAGGCAGCATCAGCTTCGAATTGAAAGAGGACACAATCAGACAAGCATTTTTACCCTTTGGACCAATCAAGTCTATCAACATGTCTTGGGATCCTGTTACGCAGAAACATAAAGGATTTGCATTCGTTGAATATGAGATACCTGAAGCTGCACAACTTGCTTTAGAACAAATGAATGGTGTCATGATTGGTGGACGCAACATCAAGGTAGCGGGACGTACCTATATAACGAATTTCCTGTCCCCCAGCAATCCTATCATCCCGCCGGAGGTCGGCAAATTTTTATTTTGTTTCACAAATTATAATCGATTGAACTGCATCGTTATATTAGAATGCCGTTCGGTCGAAATCCTAATATATTGGTCTGTCTTATTTTTTTTTCTTTTCCACTTCATTCATATTTGGTATATTTAGATGACAAAGAAATTTTAATATATTTTACTTCATGTATAAACATATATCGAACTCCTTTATATTCCTCTTAATTATTCTTATAATTAAAAATAATTTATTCCTCTTTAAAATTTTGATTTTCTACATAACAGTTTTATTATTAGTAGTACATCCTTCTTATCCTTTCTTTATATAATATCGATAATTAAGAAACTTTAAAAACTTTTTAAAATGTTATCATGTAGAATCTGCTATATTGAAGCAATATGAACATATTTATTTTTACAACTAACATTTACATAGAAGTATTTATATATATATATATATATATATATATATATATATATATATATATATATATATATATATGATATTATGTTATAACACGTAGAATATATTTGTATTTATTGATTTTTTCAGGTAGTGGGAAGACCATCCAATATGCCTCAAGCTCAATCAGTAATTGATGAAATTACAGAAGAAAGCAAACATTACAATCGTATTTATATTGCATCTATACATCATGATTTGACAGAAGATGATATAAAATCTGTTTTCGAAGCTTTTGGACCTATCACATATTGTAAATTAGCACAAGGCAGTTCACCACATAGGCATAAAGGCTATGGCTTTATTGAATATGAAACTATGCAAGCAGCTTTAGAAGCAATAGCATCTATGAATTTGTTTGATTTGGGTGGACAGTATCTAAGAGTTGGTAGAGCTATTACTCCACCAAATGCTTTAATGGGGCCACCAAGTGGAACTAGTATGATGCCAACAGCTGCCGCAGTAGCTGCTGCTGCAGCTACAGCAAAAATACAAGCTATGGATGCAGTAGCTAGCAATGCTGTAGCACTTGGATTAACCAAACTTGGAGCAACTGCGCCACCAATATTGAATCAAGGTATTTATATAATATTCACCATATTTACATATACTAGAGTTATAATCTACTTTCATTTCTGTTTTTCTTTTGTGATTTATTGTAGCTTTACCAGGAATAGTACGACCAACGATCGCACCCGCAACAATAATGGCACCACCAACTGTTGCAACTGTTGCACCGGTTATACCACCTCCAGGCATTGCCATACCACAAACCTTAACACGCCCACCTGCAATTATACAACCAATTCCTGGACAACCAGTTATTATACCACCTCGAGCTGTTGTTGCTCCCGCCATTGTAGGAACTCCAGTTGTACGTTTTTATTTATAAATATTATGTAATGTATTATTTAATTAAAAACATTCGTTAAGTTCTATTTATTTATAGATACCAGTAGTAACGACAACAGCAAATTCTGATATTATGAGACGAGCGCAAGAGCAAGCAGCACATCAAAAACAACAAGAAGAATTACAGAAAAAATTATTAGAAGAAACGGAACCACAAACATTGCAACAGCAAGAAAATATGTCTATTAAAGGACAGAGTGCTCGACATCTTGTTATGCAAAAACTTATGCGCAAAGTAGAGTCTCGCGTTGTCATTTTACGCAATATGGTCGCTCCTGAAGATATCGATGAGAGCTTAAAAGAAGAAATTCAAGACGAATGCTCTAAATTTGGTGTTGTCGAGCGTGTTATTATTTATAATGAGCGACAATCTGAAGATGACGAAGATGCTGAAGTTATCGTGAAAATTTTTGTCGAATTTTCACAAATGAGCGGTAAGATAATTCCTTTAATATTATTATATTATTATTATATACCATAATATAATGGATATATGTGTATATATGTTTATTACAGAAGCCGAACGAGCAAGAGATTCTTTAAATGGTCGTTACTTTGGTGGGAGATTGGTGAAAGGAGAGTTATATGATCAAGCTTTATTTGATAATAGTGATTTTTCTGGTTGATGAGTGCACCCTCCATTATACATTTATACATTAAATTCCATCAATTTCTACCACATGGAAGAATTTGTATTCGATGTTGACTGATAGTTTGTATTTGAACAAACTTCGGGATATTATTTATTACAAGCTCTCACAATTATCAATTGAGTGTCGTATTGATATTCAAAGCAGATACAATTGATTTGTCATTTTAATATCTTAAGAAGTAAGGTTCATTTCATGCGTTCACAATACCTGATAATATAAGTAATAGTATTCTAAAAACATTGAAGTTCATATTCAAAGTAAAGTTCCCTCGTTAAAGAGACTAATTATACTACGATTTAATATACATTTATAGGGCATAAATAGATTTCTGTAATAATAAAAAAAAGTACATAGTTTTTATTTTTATTTCATTTTACTTTAAATTACATCTATTGCAAAGTATTATGCAAAAATGGAAATTTTGTTAACTTGATAAACTGGACAAATATATTCATAAGTACTTGAATTTTGAAGTTGTAAAGTATAAGTTACCATAGTATCCGAATTTTTCTATTCGAATTGGTTTATTTACAAAAATACTCTGCAAAAGATTAAAGGGTATTTCTTTTTATATAACATTAACTGTTTGTAAATTGAACATCTTGCAAGTGTAGCGCCAAAATTTATAATATTTTTTGTCATAAAGTGACTGATTTATAGATGAAAATATATGTAAATAGATGATAGAGAATAATAATAAATTGTTTTACACGTAGTATTCTTGTAAAATCAATAGTGCACACATCAATTTTCAAAATGGAAAAAAATTAATACTACAAGATGTATATATTATGAAGGTTTTATTGACTACAAATATAAAGGATGTGTTATAGCAATAACACGATAAGCGTATATTTCTTTTCTATTTTTTATTTACCTACATACATTTATTATCAATGTTAAGCTATTTTAGTTTTAATTTAGGTTTTGAACAATCATATTTATCTGTAGAATTGTACTCCTTATAGACTGGAAAGCTTTTATATCCATGTTTTTCAACGGATATATCAGTTTTTTTCAAAGCTGCTATTTCTTTATTATGAGCTTCTAATTCAGCTGCATTTATTTTTTTAGTTATTTGAATTTTATAATTTGTCTCAATTTCTGTGAAAGTTGGTGGTTCCTTTCTACGGTATCTCAACCAAGCTTCCCACTCTGCAGGTATTTCTTGTTCAAAATCATCATTTATAGCTTTAAAATATCGAGAAGGTTTCTTTTTTTTAGATATGGAACTTATTGGTATTTCATAATATTTAGTTCCAAAATAATCTTCTCCCATCAACTTTGGTCTATTAATAGTAGGTCTAATTGATGCTAAAAAATCCTTAAATATCATTTGGAATAGACCACGTTGTCTTCCAGACATCTTGTTTCTATGTATAAAATAAATAAATTTGGATCATTTTAATCATTTTAATTTATAATATTATATAATATTATTAAATAATGATATAAAAATGTTATATATTTAAAAATTTTCGATGCAACTTTGTAATTTTCATAATTACAAATTACATAACCTATAACTTCATATTCTTATATATAAATTTAAATTAATAGGAATGAACTGGAATGTTGAAGTTGAATAGAATTATATTATTTCGTAAAAACTATTTTTATTTCTTATAAAATATGATTAATTGGTAGTAAATAAAAAGACGATACTTACAACATGACACATAAATCACTTAATAGTACAAATACTAAAATTACGTTTCGAAAGCAACGTTAATATATATGTATTAATGTACGATAAAATTTACAACCACCTTTTTTAATTTCAATATTTGGGCAAACAATATGTGCAAATTTGTTATTGTCATTTAATTGAATTATTAAAAACAAGATATTTCTCTTGCTATTGCTAATGGGGATTTCATCAATTAAATTATCGTTAAATTTTTGAATGTATTTTAACTAATATTAATATTTTTATTAATCTGGATAAAGAGCATTATTAGATTTTTAGAAACAAAATATAAAAGAATTAAATATAAAAAATTTAAGAGTAACAATTCTCTCTCAAACTAGTTTTCTATGTATAACAATAACAACACATCAACAATAACAACGACAATAATAATAATAATAATAATAATAATACTTATTATTATAGCAAACAAAAATTAATCTTATAAAAAAAATTTTTCTCTCGTAAAGAAATAAAAATAATTTTCTTCGGCTAACAGCAATACGCAGATTACGGCTTAAAATGTCTAATAAGATTAGGTCTATACAAGGCTTCGATGAGAATGACATTTGCAAACATCAATATCCCGTAATTCAATAAACTGTATCTAGTAAGTAATTCAATAAACTAAATTCAAAAAATTAAATTCTTAGAAATGCTTCATTTCCATTACTTATAACGTTTCAGGTTTCCAACGATCTGTTTATCCTCGGTAAAAGATTTTTTCACCAATCGTTTTAAAAGTCAGACGTGACAAAGAGGAGAAATAAGAGAAGAAACGTGAAGTTCGATTTGGAAAATCATGAAAATCGTAATAGTTATCGAAAAGCTATTTCGATTAATCGTTCGATTACGAGATGCTAACGTCAGATTTAAAGATAAAAAGACGTCATATATATATATATATATATATATATATATATATATATATATATATATATATATATATATATATAGTTTTTCTAGGTTTATTTGGCGACGATTATACCGGGGGGATGAAAAAATTTGTCGCATTGCGAATGCAAGAAAAGACACGAAGAAGAGATTGGAGGGGGGAGCGCGTGGAACGGTGCCGCCCTTGCCGATTGGTTACGTCACTTCCAGGCGTGATGGAGTGTCGTGTGTGATATGCGTGTGCTGAAAATGGCTGCGTATATCGAGGTCTTCTGAGTTTACTGATCCACGGCCGATAGCTTTGCATGCTTAATTTTATCTATTACACGTTGGTGTAATCTCTAATAAGACCTGTTGGTACATGTCAAATTCGAAGGAATGATTGTCGTGCCTTTTTACGTTAAGGTCTAACAAATATTTACGCGTTTACAAAGAGAGATATCATTCGTGTACATGGAACTTGTTTCCTTGGATTCTCGACTCGTGAAAGAAGGAAGGTGAGAGACACGGGAGGACGTACTGCATATTTTCATCCCACGAACGTGTTCTCCTACTGTTAACTTCGATGGTCAACTATACACCGTGAGTCAGACAATTTGTCGAATCTATAAGAAAAACTAAATTATTTTCTTAGAATTTTTTCCCTCTCGTTTCGGCCAAATGAACGATCGGTAAAAATTTGTACGATAGAGCGAGATTGGAATTTCCTTTAGATTTTATGAATACGAACGATTTACGTTCCTTATTTTCATAAAAATCCAATGCAATACGTCGTAGGTGTTTCCAACCAAACGAACATCCAGTTTCTACACGAACGTATTTCAATCATACTCGTTTAGTAATATTATTTTTCTGCGATCTAAGTCATCCTGTAAAATGAGATTCGAGTATCGAGGATGGTGGAGAAAGTGCATTCGCCGTACGATGGCGGCCAGGCATGACCGAATCCTGCTTGTCAAAATTGTGTCAACCGCGTGACTGTCGAACGATAGCACCTGCCCAATTGTTTTTGATTAATAGAGCGTTTGAAAGTGAACGATACGTATGTTTCTTCTCTTCCGTCATATCGTACGTGTCATCTCGATTCATGTATATATTTATATACCCACGATGATCGAATGTGCGGTAACTCTCTCTCTCTCTCTCTCTCTCTCTCTCTCTCTCTCTCTCTCTCTCTCTCTCTCTCTCCTTCTGTTTGGTCTCTTCCCTCCTTCTCTTTCTTAACGCGATAATTAGTGCGAACAGAGATGAGTAAAACCACGGGATCTTCACGGAAGTACATTGTTTAGTGATAAAACCTGTTTTTTCCTTTTTTTTTTCTTTTTTACATTTCCGTAATGTCCAACACGATTTTCGATCATTAACAAGGAGGAAGAATTTTGACGTGATTCTCTTTTCTCTTTTTTTTTCTTTTCCCTTTTCAAGCAAACATTCATTCTTACCTTATGCACATTTAAATGGCTTTTGAGTATAATAATTATTTTATTAAAAACACGTTGAGATAATTCTAGAGAAACTGTTTGTTTTTGTATGAATATGTTTTGCCATATGTAATAATATGTATGTTCGTTTATGAGCTCGTGCTTTATTTAATAATAAGCCTTGCATTCAACGATTAATATCATTCTGATACCATTTATCAGTATAATATTTATCTAGTGTAATAAAGGAGAGAGACTTGCCTTCTTATCTGCATTTTTATATGGTAGTCTTTTATATAGGATTGTGGTAAGATGTTGCATTATCACAGATCATTGTTTTAAGAATGTATAAAAAAAATTGGTATTAAAATTGAATATATTAGAAATAATATATTCTGTTTTCATTTATGTTTCAGAAACCTGTTACATTTTAATAATGGGTTGTGTTTTTAGTATGGATATTTATGTTAGTTTATATCAAGGTACTCATTAATAAATGAGTGAAATTATAGTTTATCAAGATGCGGGAGAGGTTTGTTATGATCCCCTGGTATCCAGTGGGGATCTAAATTAAACGACATAGCAAAAGAATAAATTGATTGCTATACAAATCAAGATGAAAAGGAAGTAAAATCATAATATTCAGTCTTCAAAGAAATGAAATCTTTATGTACTGAGTGAGAATTATACTTTCACGAGATATTTGTATGAAACTTTTTGTGATCATAATATACATAATTTATGTACCAAGTATTTGAACTGTGTTTAGACATAATGTAATTAGAGTGCAAGTTAAGTTTATATACAAGTGTGTTGATAAAGAAAGTCATTATGTCGTTTTTATCGAATTTAAAGAAAGCATTCCACTTCGGTGGCAATGATGCAAAAAAGAAAAAATTATATAATAATATTAAAATGGATTGCAACCCGGAAGAATTCTGGGAAATGATCGGTGAGCTTGGAGATGGGGCATTTGGAAAAGTTTACAAGGTAAACTATAGCGTAGAGGTTGTTAATTTTATGTACTATTTTTTTAATTTCATAATTATTTTTAGGCACAACATAAACAAACTCATCAACTGGCTGCTGCAAAAATGTGTGCATTGGAAGGAGAAGATGATCTTAGTGATTTCATGATTGAAATCGATATTTTGTCCGAATGTAAACATCCAAATGTTGTAGAATTACATGAAGCATACTTTATAGAAGGCAAATTATGGGTAGGTATATTTGAAAGTAACATTTCTAATTAATATACAGAGGAAGCATTATTTTATTTTAACAATAACATAATTTCCACAGATGTTGATTGAATACTGTGATGGTGGTGCTGTAGATTCTATTATGGTAGAGTTGGAGAAAGCACTGACAGAACCTCAAATATCATATGTGTGTCAACATATGGTAAAGGGTCTGGCATTCTTACACAAATCCAAAGTTATTCATAGGGATTTAAAAGCAGGGAATGTTCTGTTAACAATGGCAGGAGGTGTCAAACTTGGTAATAATATAATTGTTTTTAATCTGATGTACTATTACAATAAAGAATACAATGCATTTATTTTATAGCTGATTTTGGGGTATCTGCAAAAAATAAGCATACATTACAGAAACATGATACATTCATTGGTACACCATACTGGATGGCACCGGAAGTTGTATTATGCGAAACATTTAGAGATAATCCTTACGATTTCAAAGTAAGTAGCATTGATTGATAATTTTTTATTTTATATAATTCAACGAAATTTTGTATTTATTTTAGGTGGACATTTGGTCCCTTGGCATAACTCTTATAGAGTTTGCGCAAATGGAGCCACCAAATCATGAAATGTCTCCAATGCGTGTGTTACTTAAAATACAAAAAAGTGATCCACCAAAGCTTGATCAACCTGGCAAATGGAGCAAAGAGTTTAATGATTTTATTGCAAAAGCGCTTATAAAGGATCCAACATCACGACCTACAGCCGATGAATTGTTAAGACATCCATTTATAAATCGAAATTTAGATTCCAAACCAATAAGGGACTTATTGCTTGAATATAAAGCTGATGTTGTTGAAGAGGAACTTGTTGACGAAGAAGCTGAGGTAAGATATATTTTAATGTACAAAGGATTATCATTACTTGATAAGATATATTTAGATTTACATATTTATGTAATTATTATATACTATCAAATATTTTATATGGATCTAAAAAATTTTATACCAAAGTAAATTCAAATGTTTAATCAAAAGAATTTTATCTAGACAAGCATAATAAAACTATATTTTTACATGCTTACATTATATTAGAAGGCCAAAAAAGCAAAAAAAAACAGAGAACAGTATCAGCGTATTGGTAAGCTGCTTTTAAGTGATAAATATATGTGTATACATACAACTTTTCGCTAATATTTATTTTTTGATAATATTTTTGAATAATTTGGATAGCATATTATATTGTAGAATTTATTAGTTTTACACGAAAACATATTTATATATTTTGTTGACATTTTTACATATTTATACATTTCGTATATTTATAATTTGATAAATGTGCTGGTTTAATTTAAAATATTTGGCTGTGCATGCGGCTCTCCTGGGCCTCGCCAGCCCCATCGTCCCTGTTCTTGTCAGGTTAGTAGTTTCAATAATAGAAAGTCTATGTTAATTTCTCTATTATCCCTCACATGATTTGAATGATTTTAAGCATTATAGTGAATTTATTGAGTATGAAAAATTGTAAATATCACCATTTTTTTATAGTATGTTGACTTTCGTGTAGTTTTGGTATGTAGAAAATGACATCTCGTTATTTATATTTACGTTACATTTATTAGAAGATATATTTAATACTTCAAGAAAAAAAAAATATATATATATATATGAATTTTTTTTTATAGGAGCAGCGTACATCTCAGCTTCCTTTGGAATTGGAACAACTCGGAGATGATTCTGCATCTATGCGCAGTGATGGTGATGTTAAAGGTAATATATTATTTATATATATATATATATTTTTTTTTTTTCTTTTTTTAAGAAAAAATATTTAAATAAAATTTACATAAGTGTCAATAACATACGTATATCGTGTCATGCAGTTGCTGAGAAAGAAAATCTTACTCCATTACCTGTATCCACGAAAAAAGAGGATAGTCATAAACGGGAGATGAACAGAGATGGCGAGAAAGAAGATAGAAGTAAGAAATTGCGTAAAACTGAATCTAAAGAGAATATGCACGCATTAAACGAGAAAAAACAGGTAAGAAAATTATTAGATATTATATATGAAAATTATTAGTATAATATTATATATAAATTTATATATAAAATTATTTTTATTAGTATAATATTATGTATAAATTATTATATAATATATATATATATATATATATATATATATATATATATATATATATATATATATTATCATTTTCAATTTACTTTAAGGCACCAAAACCTCCAGCTACAGCTGAAAATAACGAGCGTAGGATATCTAGAGATAAAGGTCCTGCACCTCCACCTCCCTCGATTCGCCAAGACAACAAAAATGATGAGAAAGAGAATTGTGCCGATCTAGCAAACAAATCTAGTGCCATGGAATCGTTAGGTCAAAATAAAGTTAAGGATGATAAACAAGATCGTAATTTATTATCATCTCAATCGGTAGGAATAGACATGGAACAGCAGAAACCAAATACTAAAGATCAGATAAAGATAGGGCTCTCAAATAAAAATGATGAGTTAGACAATGTAGATAAAACTAACACAACAGAAACTGTTGACAAAGTGTTATTTGCCTTGAGTAAATCTAAAAGTATCGAAGGAAAACAAAAATTAACGGACAATGTAAATATATTAACCAAAAAATCAAGTTCGGATGAAAACCGAAAGTCAGCTCCTATCAAGCCAACTTCGTCGGATGAATGGGTAAAACCAGTTTATAATAAACAATCGTCTCTTGAAGAGAAGAATAGGTATTTATAATTATTTTCAATAAAGCAATATAATATTAAAGTTTATGCTGATGTAACTAATTTTATTTTCATTTTAGGTTCCAATCAGAAGCTTCGGTGGAAGAACAACGCAAACATGAAAAATATGTAATTGAAGATAATCTGAAGAATTTGGAACAAAAACGAAAGTCCGTTGAAGATAAATTAAATGCGGTATTAGAAAAACGTATTACTATAGATACGCAAAAGAGGATAAGTACTACGTCGATTGAAACATTGAAGCATGCGTCTGATATAGCGAGCGTTACATTATCAGAAAAAAATAGTATGAAAGCAAGCTCTACCGAGAATATTAAGACGGATTATGGTCTGAATAAAGTCGAAAATATTTTGACCAGTCATAGCGAAGGTTCTTCTAGAAATGATTCTTTAGAAAACTTTTCCGACGATTTTGAAGGTAAACACCAGAGAACAAAATGGTTAAATAAGGAACACAGATTGAAAGGAGATAACAGAGAAGATAATAAAAATTATGAGCGTCAAAGTTCTGCCGTTAATGTATCTGTAATAACTTCGACGCCTATCAGAAGCAGAAGTACATCTCGAAGGAGTAGTGCAGATAACATAGTTGTCATTACTGGTAAAGTATTATTCAAAACATTTTCAATCTTTAATTGTGAGTCACTCCAAAACATGTTTTCATTTGTTTGTTTTGTTATATCAGGTAAACCTCAAAGCGAACAAGAGTTACGTTCCAATAAATCAACCGTTCGCATTACAGCTGATTCTCCAGATCCATCTAACAGTCTTGCAAGTAACGTGAGTCAAGTTACCGTTGTCACTACACATCCTCCAGTGTTAGTGGATGCAACAGCCACAACTCCTTTATTACGACGTTCTTCTCCTACGTCGGAGGTAGTTATCGTTGCAAACGAAACAAATAAAACTCAAGTTAACGAAAATTCGACCGACGAGGACGGTTTCCCTAGTCTGGATAGTTTGGAATATACTCCACAGGAGCAACCTATTATTCTTATGGATACTTCCAAACGTGTTGGTAAAAAGTTAGACGAGTCTGAAGTTATTATCGTCAGTCCTATTGTAGACGAATTACAAGATACTAGTCATGTCTCTGTTGTTACCGTGGGTGACGATGGAGAACGAGTAAAAGATTCGTCGATAAATAATAAACATAACATCGCTAAAACTGGCTCTTCACACAGCAATTTAAGTTCAATCGAACAGATAAATTCGAAAAGCGATAGTGGCGATGAAATTAGTAAGACGTCAATGGCAGTTGCGGGCACTACTACTGAAATAATGGATCACAATGACGTTGAAAGAAATTCGAAGAAGATGAATGGTTTAATCAAAAGTGAAAGGTCGATTGGGCATCGTATCGAAGAGAGGGTCGTAACGTCGGCGAAACAAAAAGATGATTACGTAAAAAGTTCGAAAGAGAAACGCGTGTCACCGGATAGTTTTGAAGGGTCAAGGTCACAGAGTGATTCAGGATCAACAAGATCGCATACACCTAGTAAGAGCATTGATCGTTCTGACGCCGAATCGATTTCTACAACGATAAGTCAAGACAGCCGAGGTTCGAATAAAGAAAATCATTTATCCCACGTACAGTCTACGGAGGGTGAAGAGGAAGTAGTTCTACGTCGAAAATCTGATTATAATCGGGATGTATCGCGAACACCTAGAACGAAGGAGGATATACAAATGATGAATTTGAAGAAGAAAACGAGAAAAAGAACTAGGAAATTCGAAATCGATGGTGTTGTTGTTACAACAACAACATCAAAAGTTATATACGGTGATGATGAAAATGGTAAGGTCTACGACGATCAAATATTCCGGAAACAAGAATTACGTGAATTAAAGATGTTACAAAAGATGGAACAAAAACAGTTTCAAGATCTATCCCAGAAATCGCAATTCAACAAAGATCAACAAGAGAAACGGTTTGAACAAGAAAGACAATTGTTGGAACGTGGTGCTGAAGGAGATTTAGAAACGCTTGCTAGACAACAAAGGCAACAAATCGAACGTGCAGAAGCTCAACAAGAAGCCGATCTTAGATTGGCATCGAAAAAGATTCGTAGCGAACAAGAGAGAGAATTGAAACAATTCCGTGAAGGTTTGAAACAAGAATTGCGATTACTTAAACAGGAGGTTGATTTGATGCCTAAAGAGAAAAGAAAGGGAGCTTTTAAGGTAAGGAAGGAAAAGCTTGAGGCTGAACATGAGGAAAGAGAAAAGCTTTTCCTGGAAAAACTTAATGAAAGTCATGAAATGTCATTGCGGAGATTGTCGGATAGTCACCGTGAAAAAATTGCTTTAATGGAGAGACAGTTTCTACAACAGAAGCAGCAATTGATGAGAGCTCGAGAAGCAGCTATTTGGGAACTGGAAGAACGACAGATACACGAAAGACAACAATTGTTGAAGAGGCAGCTTAAGGATATTTTCTTCTTGCAGCGACATCAGATGTTGATTAGACATGAAAAGGAATTAGAACAAATGAAAAGAATGAATCAGAGGAAGGAAGATGAATTGATAAAACGTCAAACGGTAGAGCGTAGAAACTTGCCTAAAAGAATTCGAAATGAAATGAAAGCGCGCGAGATGATGTTTAGGGAGTCCATGAGAATTTCAATGTCTTCTGCGATTTCGTCGGATCCCGAAGCTGAAAGAGAAAAACTGAAGAAGTTCCAAGAGAATGAGAAAAAGAGGTATAGAGCTGAACAACAACGATTTGAACTGAAGCATTCGCGGCAACTCGAAGAAGTTAGAGCTCAGAGTGATGCTACCATTAAGGAATTGGAACAGCTACAAAATGAAAAGAGAAAAATGCTAATGGAACATGAGACATTGAAGTTAAAAGAACAAGAAGAAACGTATAGTAAAGAGCTTCGAGAGTGGAAGGCACAATTGAAACCACGAAAACAGGTAAATTATAAAACAGTATTGCTCCATTAATCTTACGTGAATAAGTAAGTGTAATCTCATATCAGTAATGTAAGTTGTTTAATTCTGATCATTCTTCTTTGCTTCTACTATTAATTTTCAAACTATTTGCTTATTTACTGTATGGTTCCTAAAGACTATTTTTTCCTTTTATTATTTCTGCTTTTATCAAATTTGGCTCCTAAATACGATTTCCAAATTTAGAATAAAATTCATTTGGTCAATTTATAAATGTAAAATGAGAAATGATAAGATGTAGATTTTATATATATATGTAGTAGCGTACAGTTGAATTGAACCTATAATAAGAATTTCTTGATACTTTGTAATAATTACAGTAATTCGTCCTTGTTACTATGATCTTCAATGAGCCATAACAAAAAAGTAAAGTAAATTATTGAATTAAATTTTAATCTACTTGTTGTAGAAGATAGAAGCTGTGCTGGCGGCTGAAATGGAGGCATTGGAAGCTCGTTACCGAGATTATTTGCCCTTTGGTCTTAGTGGTTTCTCTTTACCTTCCTTTGATTATTCTGATGTATCACTTCCTAACACCTTGCAAAGATCTTCTCGCTTACCTCGATCTACTCCGAATTCTCCATCTCCGTTTACTATACCTAGAGTCTCTCTTAGACTTACTAGTTCAGATACTACTTCCACAAATGGCACGCTTGTTCGAAGTCGTTCTAAACCAGATTTAATGCCATCTTGTTTGTCCCATAGATAGTACTTGCCAACACCATATATCTCATATATTCTTCTTGTTTATTGATAAATTTGGAAATATAAATATAAAGAATATAACTTTGTTTCGTTAAATTAGAACTCTTAATATTTTTTATAATATAATCTAATTACATAAGTAAATGCAAAAGATATATTATAATATGGTCTAACACAATAAAAAAGAACAATATAGAACAAAGATAAAGATATTTATATTTCCAAATTAATCTTATTCCTGTTTTCAACAATATAACATTCCATGTGCTTCCTTTATTGCTGTTTTCTTCATACTATACACTATACATGGAGTTGGTACTAATGAGTATACTTTAACTTATGAGATAGACATTGTTTATATATAAATATATATATGTATGTATGTATGTATGTATGTATGATGTATGTATGTATGTATGTATGTATGTATGTATGTATGTATGTATGTATGTATGTATGTATGTATGTATGTATGTATGTATGTATGTATGTATGTATGTATGTATGTATGTATGTATGTATGTATGTATGTATGTATGTATGTATGTATGTATGTATGTATGTATGTATGTATGTATGTATGTATGTATGTATGTATGTATGTATGTATGTATGTATGTATGTATGTATGTATGTATGTATGTATGTATGTATGTATGTATGTATGTATGTATGTATGTATGTATGTATGTATGTATGTATGTATGTATTTAGTAGATATGCATTAAATAACCATATATTTATATATTGCTGCTAGCTTATCATATAAATTATGATAGAATACGTTAATAGAACTGTGGCCAGGCTTACATAATATATTAAAATTTTGAAAGAGTAAGTAAATGAAAAGAGAAAAAGTTTACATATTATAATGACACAGGTATTTAAATATCATCTAATGTGAATTATGGATAAATCAGTGCAATATTTATAAATATTTATTGCAGAAAATAACAAAAAATATTCAAGTACCAAGATTGGTATGTGATCTACAATTTTATTTGATTAATTATTATGTCATTGAAAATGTGCCTTGTATCATAGCTTCGTAGTTGTATTTTCCATTACAGCTGTATTATTATTATTATTATTATTATTATTATTGTCCTTTGTCATATACAAATTACATATAAAGAGTTCAATTAATTTTATATTTCAAAGCTTAAATATTTATGTGAAGAAAATAATATGGGTAAATGTGGTTACTATTGGTTTCACGCTATGTTTTGTCAAGTAGTAGAACTATGTGATAAATGCTTTTTTTAAAAGGGTTCTTATGTGGGTATCTAATAGCAAACATGCTAATTTGTAATTGTAGTCCTTGCGCATAAATATTCCCACAAGAACCTTTGTAAAAGAAAAATATAAAGAGATGCCACAGTCGGATTTCAAAAGCAGTATTATAAAAAATATTGAAAGGTTAGTTAAATGTGTTGTTTGCTACTATTTTTGTTCACTTTGTTACAGAAAATTTTGAAAGTTACCTTGTGTCCATACAATTCCCATTTTTTTAAGGTTAAAAACTGTAACAAGTATTTTTTTTTTATATACATTTTTTCAAGCTAACAAATAATTAATCTTTTTTATTTCATATTACAGAGACTTGAAGAACAATTTGCTCTTCAATTAGAAGAGCAGGAAGCAATTTATGGACCTAGCGCGATTCCATTATGCTTACCAGCAGACCTTCCTGATCTTACACATCATACTGCTGGTTCTACACGCAGTTCATTATCTTCTGTAAGCGAAGGTTGATGCTAAAAGCATAAAGTTATCCAATAGACTCAGTGTTTGCTAATGTTACTGAGAAACAACGATTATGATTACTATTTTTTTTTAATCGAGTCCAAGAGTGTGATTTAATAAGAACAAGTTTTATTTTTCATTAGCACTCTATTTTGTAATAAGGAATGAAGGTGAAAATATTTATACGGACGCATCATTGTTATTCAAGTAATAGCAGATTGCAAATGCAGTATTTGAATTATATTTCAGAATATTAATAATTATTGTTGAGTAAAGACTGCTATCAACAATAAATAATGTTAATCGAAGTAATCATTGAATAAGCTGATTTCCATAAGAGTTTGGAAAAACTTTTAGCCTTTGGAAGAAGGGACTTTCCATTGAGAAATTTACAAATTTTCATAATGTATATTAAACATGATTTTTATATATGTATGTATTGGATGAGTTGCCTAATTTGATTATCTTAAATTATTAATTAATTGTTTCATGCATAAACGAATTTTCAAACAAAGATTTATTCAATATTTCTTGAAATTGTTACAATAAAAAATTAAACAGTTTGTAAGTAATTCGAGATAATCAAATTAGGTAACTTATTCGATATATATGTTATATATGTATATAAGAACCTTTGAATCATGAGATCAATTTTTATAGGTCGTTGGATTTGTTTTTTATTCTCTATGAAGATATAGAAAAATAACGCGTTTTCGGGTAAAAAAAAGAAATAAATGAAACATCGACGATCTTGATATAGTTCTAAAAATAAAAAATAAAAATTCCGGAGAATATACTTTTTCTTCAGACATTATAACTTTTTTCAGTTTTTTTTTTTATACATTCATGAGAGGTGAAGATATTTAGATGTTTCTATTAAGTGCTGTACCTTGTGTGTGTGTATATATATTTTTTTTTCTTGAAAAAAACATTGCATTAAGAATTATTGTATGAAAAGCCTTGTAAAATGTTGCAACTTTTTGCATGAAGAAATATCATGAAAGTTTTAATCGCATACTGAAATTCATATTGATACGCTCTACTTAATCCGCCCAATTACTGTTCCACACGAGTCTAAGAAATTAATAAAAACCTAAATGCATTATGTAAATGCAACTCAATACTGGTATGAAATAATTAACTGTCAATTTGAGAGGAATCAACTAAATATTGAACAATGTATATTTTCTATGATCACATTACAGCTTGTGATTTTATACATATATACAGTTTGTTATAAAAACATTCTCACATTTTCATTTTTCTTGAAAACATTGTATAATTTTGTATTAACTTACACATAAGAATGCTTATTAGGCATTCATTTTTCTATATCTGCTATAATAACAAATAATAATAATACTAATAATAATAATAATAATAATAATAATAATAATAATAATAATAATAATAATAATAATAACAACAATAATAATAATATTAATAATAATAATAATAATAATAATAATAATAATAATAATAATAATAATAATAATAATAATAATAATAATAATAATAATAATAATAATAATAATAGTAATAAATATAATAATAATAATAATAATAATAATAATAATAATAATATTAATATTGATATAATATTAATAATAAAATAATAAATATTAATCACACATTGTACTTCATATTTTAAGGGGATTAAATTCGGGTCCTTGGAATGTTTTTATATTATGAGTCTGAGGTTTAATGCAAAGTCCGTAGTCACCATGTTCGACTAAAGGAGTAAACTGCTTGCAAATAAAAAATACAGCAGTGCCAGTACTTCATGAAGAAATATATGTGTGTGTGTTTATATATATATATATATATATATATATATATATATATATATATATATATATATATATATATTTAAGTAAATAAACTAATGCACTAGAAATCAAAGTATAACACCAAATATACAATGTATAATTACTTGTTATATGGCTATAAGACTTTGGAAGATCTTTTTTAGAGAATTTCTTTAATGCACATTAAAAACGAGCATGCGTGGCTAATGCAAGTCTTAATTATAAACATATACTTGTATAAAATTCTTTATTGTAAATTAATTTTTCTACTCTTTAATGATCCTTCAATTGAGCAGATCTATGTCTTCAATTTTCGAGTTAAGCACCTTTGTATATAGGAGGAATTTAGAATTGTTTAAACTTTAACATTCAAATATGTTAAATTCGAGTAAATCATTAGTAGTTTTGTTCAATGTAATTTTTCATAGAATACAATCTGTTTATTATTTCTTCTTTTTCTTATAACAGAAAACAAATATTATTTTCATTATACATACATACATATACATACATACATATATATATATATATATATATATATATATATATATATATATATATAAAGTACATATATGTACATATATATATGTAGTACAATTAAAAAACAAGATATTTGTTTAAACATACATACACTTTCAGATTCTTATTGTCATGAAAAATGTTGAGTATTCAATTTGTTATTAGTTACTGCACTGTTCTATGAGATTTGCCACACAATTAGAATGGATATTCTTTCATAACAATAATATTTTATACCATCCATGAAATTCGCATTTGTAAAGGAAACAAAAAATTAAATAAATGCAAATATCTTTAGGTATCCTTTTCTAGTAGTAATACTTTAACAAAGAATTTTTCAAAATGATAAATTTTGAAATTAGTTGAAAAAGTAAATTATTGTATAAGGTATTGAAAATATAATTTCGGTATTATAAATGTAAAAATAATATGTGATAAGTCTCTATTATGTTAGAGAATTAAAATATTATGGATAGTTGCAGTGATTATAGGATGATGTAATTTCAATCATGTTTATGCATCTCTCTTAACAAAAAGATTATGAAGAGATATAGTTGGTAGTGATGTATGAACATCATCGTTTAATGTATATTTTTCACTCAATTCTATCAATTAAATTATTGAAAATAAATGAAGAGGAATAGTATTTTGACATTGAAAGTACACGGTTTTTTTTTAATGCTTATTGTAACAAATTTAATGTTTATGTCAAAACAGATATATTTTTTTATTTCATCAGGATGTTCGCCTAATTTGATAAATTTGACGTGTACCTTCAATTTTACTAGTGCTTCCTTTAATGACAACCAAATCTATAAGTACGATCAAGTAGTCAATCAGTTTAAAAAATAAATACGACCATTGTCGTTGATAATTGTACATAATTTTTAATAATGTATACTCCTTATGTACGCATTATGCAACGTATGATAAGATATTTGAACAAAAAAGTAAAACAAGAAGAAACGATAAATAGTAGTAATTGTTTTGTAAAAGTGGTTAGACTTATATATTATGTCAAGGAAGAAAACAAAAGCTGTAATTACAATTAGATCGTTTGCTTATGTATTATATTTCTTATGTTATAATAAGTTTATGGTCAAAGTAACAAATGTTGTAACATATACTCTTATTGTTTATTGATTGTTCATGATTGGGTGCAACTAAGTTTGATATAATTATTAATACTTATATTGTAATGATGTCATTTACTTTCATGGTAACAATGCGTTATTAAGACAGCATGATAATAATAATAATAATAATAATTAATAATAATAATAATAAATATTTTAATGCTAGTTTTTTTAGCTTTTCCTTGAGAATATAAATTCCTTGTTATGTATAAAAGAAAAAAAAAGTTATTTTTAAGGTTTGAGATATTTCATATTTATTAATATTAATAATTTCATATAGAACACATAAAATATGATCAAGGTTATTTATCATTCCTGGCTTTATAATGGTTTATGTCAACAATGAGTCTAAGCATAATTTTTGATCAATTTTGTTGAATAAGGTCTTATTTTAAGAATAGATTTAAAAGAAATCTTTAAAAGAAATCGTGTCGAGAAATGGTATTGTTTTCCAGCATATGTATGCTTATATATTATTTTTATGAAGATCAAAATATAAATTCGTTTCCACACTATCTATGAGATAAAACTCCCAATATTATCTTTTTGTGGTTTTCCCTGTAGGAATTGTTCACTTCATATCATACTATTACTATAATAATTATAATAACATATATAATTACAAGAATAATGACAAGAGGTAGAAAAAGAAATACATATAGACTTATATAAAATAATATTTTATATATATGTATTTCCTAATTATTATTTTTCATAAAATATTCGATAAAATCATATTTTTGTCTCGTAAATTTATATTATTTTATGTCATTATATGTAACAATTATATTTATTGTTCCTTATGTATTTATGTTGTAAAATAAATGCGTTATTTCTAGCATGATATCACGTTAAAAGGAGAAGATATGAATATGGAGGACTGAAAGATTTGTGTTGAGTACACAACTTATTAACGCTATTTACTCTATCCACACTAACCCTATTGTTATGTGTATGCGTGAGAAAGCTATATATAGAAACAAGATTATACGCTGATAGGCCTTTACGTAGTAGACGCATGGTGAGGTAATGCTTCCCGCTAGTGCTTGTAATTCATATTTTGTCCATACTAGTCGCTGATTACATGCTTCGAGCGAAAGTTTATGAACAGTTTTAAAACGTGAGATAATTTGCTTTGTTATTACGATCATAAATTAGAATATAACAAAAAATCATTATTTTCACGTCCTTATCAGAATATGTATCTTATCATATAGCAAAGATATTTAGGTTTTCGAGTTATGTAGATATGTCAATGTATTCGAGGTCGAATTGCGGTTTCCCTTGATTTATCGTTAGCATTGTTTTTTTTCCGTTGTGAACAAATTCTGAAGCATATAAAAAGAGGATGGCACATAAATTGACTTTAGTATCTACGAAAAATAGTTCTCATATTTATCGTATAATAGACACAAAAGTTAAAAAATTAATGATTCTTAAGAAGTTTTGAAAATCGGTTCATAATCAAACAAGTTTCTTCTCTCGTTGAAATAAGAAACTAAACATGTTACTGTTATAACATTATTAAAAAAAAACCGGCCATTTCCAAGTTCTTATCTAATAGTTCAATAAGAAAACAGTAAGTAGAAAACGTCACAAATTTGATCACTGCATAAAATTTAATTCCTTGAAAAGGAATGCGTACCTGTCTCAAAAATTTATTTTACAATTATTATTAATATCTACGATAGGTAAGAATATATCCGTGCACAGTGTTTGTTGATCATACGATAGAATTACATTGTTAGAAATTTTCTTTTTTTTACCGACTTCTCACGACAGATCATATTCACGTATATTTTTATTACAAATATATAGATGGCGCAGAGTGTTAACAAAAAAGTATGTATAGTTGGAGCAGGTGCAGCTGGCTTATGCGCGGCCAGACATTTGGCGGGAGATACAAATTTCGAAATTACGCTATTCGAGCAAACCGATGACGTTGGTGGTACTTGGGTATATAACGATCGAATTGGTTTAAACGAAAATGGTTTACCAATTCATTCGAGCATGTATCAGAATTTAAAGTTCGTCAAATGATATATTTCGTTTTACTATTATTATTATTATTATTATTATTATTATTATTATTATTATTATTATTATTATTATTATTATTATTATTATTATTATTATTATTATTATTATTATTATTATTATTATTATTATTATTATTATTATTATTATTATTATTATTATTATTATTATTATTATTATTATTATTATTATTATTATTATTATTATTATTATTATTATTATTATTATTATTATTATTATTATTATTATTATTATTATTATTATTATTATTATTATTATTATTATTATTATTATTATTATTATTATTATTATTATTATTATTATTATTATTATTATTATTATTATTATTATTATTATTATTATTATTATTATTATTATTATTATTATTATTATTATTATTATTATTATTATTATTATTATTATTATTATTATTATTATTATTATTATTATTATTATTATTATTATTATTATTATTATTATTATTATTATTATTATTATTATTATTATTATTATTATTATTATTATTATTATTATTATTATTATTATTATTATTATTATTATTATTATTATTATTATTATTATTATTATTATTATTATTATTATTATTATTATTATTATTATTATTATTATTATTATTATTATTATTATTATTATTATTATTATTATTATTATTATTATTATTATTATTATTATTATTATTATTATTATTATTATTATTATTATTATTATTATTATTATTATTATTAATAATATTATTGTACATTGTAATGATACATAGAAAGTAATTTTTTTTAGAACAAATTTACCTGCAAAAATTATGAATTTTCCTGATTATATGAAAATGGATGCACAAGAACCATGTTGTATATCTCACAATGAAATTTTCTCTTATTTACGTAATTACACGGAATACTTTCAACTACGTAGGTATATACAGGTGATCGATCATATATCATTTTCTTTCGTATATCAAATTTTTCAAAACCTCGAAATATTGGTCATTGTTATATACATGTGTGTGTGTGTGTGTGTGTGTGTGTGTAATTGCTGCAGTTTAACATAAAAGTTGAAAATATACGCCCAATTAAGTTGGATAATAGCAACGAAGAGAAATGGTTGGTACGTGTTAAATATTTAAGTACTCAACGTACGGAGGAACATCGATTCGACGCAGTTATTATTTGTAATGGGTACATTTTATTTCTTACGTCATTTTTATAGGTACTTTATATAGGAACATTTAATCGTTCATTTTGTCTTCTATTTTTCCAGACATTATTTCGAACCATATATGCCTGTCATAAAAGGTATGGACACTTTTCTAGGTATAGTAATGCATAGCCATTCATACAGAAAACCAGAAGAATTTAAAGATAAAATTGTATTAATTTTGGGTGCTGCATCTTCTGGTATCGATATCGGAATCGATTTATCTGATCATTCCTCTATTGTTTACCTGAGTCATAATCAAGAGAGGTATTAAAATTATTCAACTTATTTGTGTGTGTGTGTGTGTGTGTGTGTGTATACATATTTATTTGTACGTATAGATTTACGAGCGTATTTCCATCTAACATGATACAAGTCGTTGGAGTTGATAGATTGGAGGGAATGAAATGTTTCTTAAAAGATGGAACTTCTGTTACCATTGACGTATTTCTTTATTGTACTGGATACCAATACAGTTATCCTTTCTTAGACGAAAGTTGTGACGTCAGAGTCGATGATAATTACGTAACGCCATTATATAAGCATCTTATTAATATAGAACATCAAACAATGGCTATTATTGGTATACCTTCACAAATTGTACCTTTTCCTATGTTTCATATGCAGGTATAAATATCTATTTCTCTAAAGATACTTTTCATATTTTCTTTTTTTTTTTTTTTTAATAACAATGTTGCCTCCTTTAAATTCAACATTTGCATTCAGTTGGAAGAAGAACGTATAAAAGAAAAAAGAATTTTTTTTATAGATACAATATTTCTTGAGTCTTCTAAAAAATCGTTTTGCTTTACCTTCGAAATCTCAAATGCTCGAAGATTCGAAATTGAAAGCCTCGAAGAAAAGACATGCACATAAGATGATGAGCGAGCAATGGGAATATAACGATTCATTGGCAGACGCAGGTGGATTCGATCGACTTCCACCATTTTATAAAGCTGGTTATCTTGCATGGCATTTACAGAGAAAGACTAATCTTTTGCGTTATAAATACGCTAAGTTTGTTATATCCGAAGATGGAAAAAATGTGGAACTCGTCTTATCTAATTGACAATATTAAACAATCGAAAAATTACGTGTATATATATATATATATATATATATATATATGTATACATATATAAACAATATCAATAACTTTAATATATATTTGTATCAATAAATATATTCTTTAATATCATCAACATGGATAATGGTATTTTGTGTTATTTTCATCAAGTTTCATATTAATCCTTTTCAATTTGTTTCTTTATCCAATCACGAAGTAGAATAGCATCAGTATAAACACCTGGCTTACCTGCTTCTGCACATCCATCACCCCACGATGTCAAACCGATTAAAACATGATCCATGTTGACTATTGGTCCACCTGAATCACCCTAAGTATCAACAACGTAATAGATCATTATCGTTCAAATACTTCTACTTTAAGTAAAATTATTATGGTTCTTACTTTACATGCGTCTTTTCCTCCATTACGAAATCCATAACATACTTGAGTCTCAACTATTTCTTGTTCATTTGCATAATCATTTTTACATTCGTCTTTTGGTACTTTTGGTAATATAACGAATTGTAATTGTCTGGAGAGAACCGGATCGAAGTCCTTATAATTATAAATTATATTGAAAATTATTAGAAATATTAATTAACATATACAAGCTGATGTATCAATAAAATTGTTATTATTACTGTTTTCTTACCAGGAAGTATCCCCAACCAGCTACCAAGCCAAAATCTCTGTAAGTCGATTTATCCTTCGCTATAGTTAATGGTTGTGTATTATTATCATATTTGAAAGATGGATTCACTTTTAGCACCGCGATATCGTAATTGTTTGTATCAGGATTATAACTTTCATGAATAGTTATTTTCGTCACATTATGAATGACACCACCTTCGTCTTCGTAAGATGATCCGCTACGAACTTGGACATCCCGTATACGTTTGACGACTCTATAAGTGGATATTATTTTAGTATAAGATAATTGTTATAGTATAAGATTTTCTTTTAGCCTATGCCATTATTCAAACTTACTCTTGGGCACAATGTCCAGCTGTTACAACCGAATACTCATCGAGAATACCACCACCACACATGTGTTGTCCTTTCAACATGATCGAGAGCTAAATGAAATTATTCAATTAATAAATCAATCAAATTAACAATGTTTTTATTTATATATTTTAATTTTTGTTTATAATAATTTTATTAAGTTTATGATGTCTTACCATGAATGGAATTGACGTGATGTTTATAAATGCACCTCCAACAATTCTGTTCGACGATCGAAGATTCATTTTCTATCAGTAGTATAAAATTGTAATATATACGAAAAATATGTTTCACAGATTATACAATTTATTGCTATTATTATTATTTTTTCTATTTTTTTTTTAAATATTATTACGATGGTGAAAAACGGAAAGACTTGAAATGTTTAAATGATATTTCCTTAAAGAAGGTCCGATGAATTTTAATAGTGTTTTAAAGTATAAGCAAATTTATACAAAAAATTATCTTTTTCCTGATGGTTATATACTTTTAGTAAACAATTTTAGCGATAAAACTACAATGTTCTATGAAAATAACACTGACGTTGCTTTTTTTTCCCCAAAATGTCTTTTAATAATTCTTAAGTTCGATAACAGTAATATATATATATTACATACATACGTACATACATACATACATATATATATATATATATATATATATATATATATATATATATATATATAATTTCGATCTTTTTCACAAGTAGTTGATTTGAAATGTTGGAACGATTAAAATTATAGCAACGTATTATCGAAATTTATTTATCATTACTTAAGTAACACGTTGTAATTGTTGGTTTAACGGTATCTATACAATCGTTTTTACAATCTACAAATGTATATATTTATTTTTTTTATTAATTTAAAGAGAAAATTAATTATTATATTGTAATCCGCTAATAAATCCTTTCGTTTTCAGATTTGTCCTAAAGATGTCGGTTTGTGTTACGTTATGATCGAATCGAAAGATTAATATACAATTTTCTAACGTCGTAAATAAATAAAATTAAATAAATATTATTCGACGAATGACACGATCATGTATTAGAAACAATAAATATTACGATAAATTAAATTCTGAAAATTTTTAATCAAACGTAAAGAAGATAGAAAACAACGAACTACTTCAAATAGATAGTGCATACTTATTTACTCGAAAAAACATGAAAAGAAAGAAAAAGGAAAGAAAAGACAACATAGAAAATAAATCATTCGAAAGTATGTATTATTTAGATTACATTTTACGTAATATTTATTTAAAAAATTCAAATATGAATATATAACAAGGATTGTCTAACGTTTAAGAAGAAGGAAGGACGATGGTTGGTCGAGTGACGATATTTTAGTATAAGTTTCGGTCGAAGGGTGGCGGTGATGTAGTTGAACCACCGTCGATGAAACTACCCTCAGTCTGAAAGACACCGCGGAGCTTCGCGGACGCGCGCGCACCCCCCCTTTTTCGTGTGTGTGTGTGCTGTGTGCGCGCGCGTGCGTGCGTGCGTGCGTACGTGTGGTGCGTGCGACACAGGCTACAAGGGAGGAAAAAGAAAAGAAGAAGGGGAAATTAAAAAAAGAGAGACAGGGATTGTTACGGAGAATAAGAGATTTGACGTAGTGCGTAGATAACGCGTGTATTATTATTCGTGAGAAAACTAACGAAAAAAATTTTTATCTTCGTCTTCGAAAAAAACTTTACATGTAAAGAGATTGAAAGATGTTCTAAATTGCTAAAGAAAACAATATTCGGTGATTAGAAAGGAGAACAAAGAGAGAGGTACGACATTTATCGTGGTCTCTACGTTGAGACAGAAAGAAATAGACAAGGAGAAAGAGAGAGAGAGAGAGAGGTGGGGCAAAAAGAGGGTCAGAGTCAGCGATCTCTTTTGATCGCTTGCCAGGAACTCTTTCGAGTGACATAACGCGCGAGCATAGCAAAGGAATCACACGTTTGTACTCGAACCTTCTTCAGCAATTTCTTTGTAAACGAGAAAGAGAGAGAGAGGGGAGAGAGAGGGAGAGAGAGAGAGAGAGACAGATAAATAAATAGAGATTGATAGAATAGCAAGAAGAATGAATGGCGAAAAAAGAAAGGACAAATTATATCGATGAGATTTTTTCCTCTCACCACATCGTCATTTTTTTTTCTTCCTTAAAAATTTTTAATTAATTTACACCTGTCTCTCTTCTGCTCTTTGTTGTCCAATGAACAACCATCATTACCAGGATCGAACGTCTATACGCGATCGCGTAACCGCATGGAATTGGTTACTAAATTCGCGCTATTGAATCGACCGTGACGATTGGTTATTCGTTAATCGTCGTTATTGTCATTGGTGCGTTTTCTCTTCCGATTAAGTATTAATCACTTTTGACGGTTTCGTATGTAGTACGCAGTACGAAAAGAAGAAGAAATAGAAGAGAATTTCTTTATCGGTTTTTTCTTATCGAAACGATTAATTTTGTCAAAATCAAGAAGATTGACGGTCTTTCTCTATTGAACGGATGGATTTGGAAAAATCGAAGACGTACGGACGACGACGTGAACAATGGTAAGTCCAATGAGTTACAAGAGAGGAAGGTTCGCCATTTTAACTTTCCTTACCTTTCCGACAATACGATTTTACATTCGCGTCCTTTATATTCTATATTTATAATATAAAAGATATCCCGTTATACATTTTTTCATTGATGCATAGATAACTTTTGTAAACAGATATTATTTCGAAATCTTCGTCATTTACGGCCAACGTAAATTTGAGGTTACGCTTTGCCAAGATCTTCGAAATTTGAAGTTCTTAGAATAGCGCCAAATGTTGTGCCGTTTTATTCTCAAATGCGTAAAATTTCAATTTTCTTTTGTTTTTCTTCAATTCAACAACTACATACGTACGCGCGTCCGCGCGCGTGTGTGGGTGCATGCGTGTGCGTACGAATGAAATTTCGTTAGCAAATATCGATTTTCTTTTTTGTTGTACTTCTTTTTTTCTTTTTCTCCTCGATCGTTTCATTGAGCTTATCGAGATATGACTTGTCAGAATAACAATGGTGCTTCAGCAGTCTTACTTGAGATAATTTCGTCATACGATTTCGAAACGTCAAACAGGGAAGAGAGAGAGGGAGGGGGGTGGGGAGAGAGAGAGAGATGTGAGGCTTTTAGCGCGCACAAAGTTCCTTGAATTCGCTTTTTTGCTTATGTTTATCAAACCGACAACACAACGCTCTCAAATGTACGAACTTTATGTCGCCGGATTTGTGAGGGAATGAAAAGAAGAGAGAAAACAAGAAGTATACTAAGAGAGGAAAGTATGAAAAAAATTAATAAAAATAATAATAATAATAATAATAATAATAATAATAATAATAATAATATTAATATTAATAATAATAATAATAATAATAATAATAATAATATTAATAATAATAATAATAATAATAATAATAAAAATAAAAATAAAAATAATAATAATAATAATAATAATAATAATAATAATAATAATAATAAAATGGAAAAGGAATAATAAAATGGAAAAAGAATAAACGAGCTCACGCGACACTAGGATCGATCTCTTTGCATTTTCTGAGTATATGCACTACGTGTAAGTACGTTATACTATACGGCGTGCATGCTGCATGTATATATGTGAGACCATAATCCGATTGTCGCGAAGCGAGACGAACGTGTATACACAATTGTTGAGAATGTGTTAAAAACGATTGGCTTTTTATTCAAGCATATGTGAAGCTCAGGCTAGTTAGATTGTCCGAGCGTAATCTCCTTATTTCCCGTTTTAGAAATTAGAATTAAATGTTATTTCCTCTCGTGTGCATATGGGTACACACTTACAAAGAGAGAAAGAGAGAGAGAAAGAGAGAGAGAGGGAGAGAGAGAGAGAGAGAGAGAGAGAGAGAGAGAGAGAGAGAGAGACACGTAACATGCACATACACATATTAACGAATGTACACCCATTTGTGTAGATACGTACACTTACGTTTTGTAAAATCCTCTCTGTACCGTTCCGTTTCTCTTCGATCCAACATGCGTACTGGTCGTTCTATTTATTTCTCCCACGTTTTGGCAGTAAACTCGAAAGCATAGGCGTACTAATGAAACAAATTTGTCGTTGTTAAAATTATTATTATATTTTTTCTTTTCTTTTCTTTTTAATTTTCTTTACCTTTTTCTTTTTTTTTCTTTCATTTTTATTTTCATTTTTAACCCTTCGTATTGTGTAAAAAATTTTAAAGGACGAAGGACACGAGTGTAATTCTGTAAAAATGTATAAATGAATTAATTCATTCATCGATTAAATTCATTCTTGATTCATTCATTCATTTATTTATTTACTTATTTATTATCACTGTTTATTTTATCCACGTTCTAATCCAGATTTTTATTCCAATTCTAACAAGCCTACAACGAAGGTTACTGCAATTTATTTGTTTTTCCCTTCATGTAAGATACTCGAACAGATTCGCTTGACACCATTCTTCGTTTATTCAATTATTTCGACGTTGTGCAAAACTCATTTGCACTTTGGTCGATAGTACGGCCTTCGTTCAATGCGTAAAATATTCATGTCGCTATCTATCTATATTTGTGTTGCCATCATACCGATCGTCTACGCGTTTAATGTTCTTAGTTAAAGTGTATAATATGTATGTGTGCTACATATTGATGTACAATTATAATATTTATTATTATTATTATTATTATTACTATTGTCATTATTATTATTATTTTTATCATCATCATCATCATCATCATCATCATCATCATCATCATCATCATCATCATCACCATCATCATCATCATCATCATCATCATCATCATCATCATCATCATCATCATCATCATCATCATCATCATCATCATCATCATCATCATCATCATTATTATTATTAGATCGTTTATTCGATTTTCTTTCATAATTGAACTTATTCTTATTACTCTCAGTCGATAATCCTTTTATATTTCATTCATTTCTTATTTACTCTTTTTGACTTTATTTTTTTTTCTTTTTACTTATTTATTTATTTATTTATTTTTATTAGTCTTATAATTACTTGTAACAGGACTAAGTTCGTCTATTTACAAGAACAATTCATTTCTAAGCACTTTGTAAGCTTAACTTTAAGTAAGTACTTACTTTGTGGCTCTTCCTTCGATTTAACTGTCGTCAATTTGACTTTCTGTAGCTCGTAAAATTGCTGGAGACATCGATAAATCGATCTCTCTTTTTTTGTCTCTTGCTTTTTCTCCTATCTGAAAATATTTACGGGACGGCTTACGTTACGTTCATTTATATAGGGCGGATCAAAAGTGCTTAGATGAGCCAAAAGTTTCTAGATAATTTTTAAAATCCTTTACTCTTTAACGAGACTTTTTAGATTTCTTATGTTAGACTTGTAGTTTTACAATCTGAAAAAAAAAAGAAAAATAGAGCTTGAGAAGTCTTGAAAAATAGTAATTAATTTTTAAAACCAGTTAGGATTTTTTGGCCCACCCTGTATTAATTGCTTTTATGAAATCTACATACATACTCTTTTTATATAGATCTTATTTCTTTCTCTCGATTAGTAACTTAATTTCTCAACCACTCGTTCACTTTCAAATCCAGATGATTTTGACGTTTCATTTATATCAAAGGAAATGTAAAATCAAAGATTGATTCAACTTTCGAATCTCGTTCGATGTAAAACCACTTCTGTTTATTTGATCAGTTTTTTTGTATTACTTAATATTTTGTAAGATATTAAAAAAGAAAATTTTTTTATTTTTATTAATTAAATATTTTGTAAAATGAATTATCAGTACAAATAACTTGGTTAATATAAATAATTAAGTCTCAGGGTTGTGTTAGTATTGCGCCACTTATATTACATATCAATATTTTATTATAAATATTGACCATTTATTTATTTAAAATATTAATCTAATAAATAACAGCCGATGCAAACGTTGCGTGTTATTTTAAAATAAAAGATAAATATATTACGCTTAATATCATCCGGTAGGACGTTTATATTAGTTAGTTCAACAACGAGATATCTTTTTTGGACATACCTCTTCAGTTAACTCATACAACTCGCACAACTCGACCGTCTCGCTCTGTTGTAATCCGATTTGTATAAAACATGTTTCACTAAATGTTAATTAACCTTTTGAGTAGTAGATTTTCCTAGTACTAAATTAATTCTATATTAATTTATGAAATGTTATAGAATTAAGGATGACAATTTTACGTGCAACAAGCATACGAGCATATAATAATTTGTTTAAATACCGAGACCAAATTTATGTAATTTATTATGGCTATTAATATTAGGCTAATTAGTAAATAATGTTGGAATTTTCAGTATTAGGTTTGAATAAACAATATTGTATTCAATGTATTTTTTTCTTTTTACTGAAAATTCTTATGTCACTTTTTAATTAATTCAATAGTATAATATTCAGTTAGGTCTATTGAACATTTTACCTTTAGTTCTTTTTAATAAGATGAATAATTCTTTTATTTATACTAAATTTTTTATCCAAATATAAATTAGAAAGCATTTATAATAAATTTAACGAATCAACATTTCTTTTATAAACAAAATATTTATACTTGGATTTGACTACCTAATTTTCTTTTAATACGTTTCGTCATGAAATTCAAAATTTACACATTAAATCTCGTGTTTTATTCGAAGGATTAATTATGACTACCATTATTATTTTTTGTTATGAATTAAAAAATGCTGAAAGAAAGACGAAAAGCTGAAACAAATTTTTTGATCCTTAACGAAGTACAATCAAGGGATTCGTGATTTACAAGATAATAGTATATTACAATTTTCCCTAAAAACACATTAGAGTAGGAAGAGTTATTCAGTGAGACAAATCCTTGTACAGTCCTTGTGGTCAAATCTGGCACAAATGTTTCCCTTAGTGAAGCCATAATACTTAGACCATTCGGATTCTAACATAAGTAGTGTTATGAAGACAAAAATGTTGGAGTTTTTTCATTTGTCAGGTTAACTTGAAGACTAAAAAAATTAATCTTCAAAAATTTTTTTTTGTTTATTAATCTCCTGTAATATCATATAACTTTGAAGTATATTTCTTTTAGGATCCTTTTTTTATCTTTTTTGCTAAAAAATTATCTAATTGTTAGCTCATATATGATTTGCTTTAGGTAGGTTATTACTTGTTAAATATTATATAATATTATATAATATTATATTAATATTATATAATATAATTAAATATTATATAATTAGTATAATACAGTGATAATACTAATTACCATAAGTTATGTTATAAATGTTAAATCATTTAAATTTGTAATATTTATCTATAATATATTATTTTGGGTACGTTCCTCTGGAAAAGCGTCTTCAAATCCTGAGGGGAAGAATAAAATATCTATCTATTTATCTATCTATCTATATTATTTCTATTAAGATTCTAATGAATATTACATTCGATATATCTTTCTGATAATAATATAATAATAATAACTAATATATCATATCATAATCATATCAAATAAATAATATCATACATTTTTAATTGTTATAATACTGACGATATATTTTTTTAGAAATTTGAATCTGTCTCTTATAAATAATACATTAATAATTATCACTATATAAATCATATTATAAATATCACATTATATCGTTTATTTGAAGATATAAAAAATGATATAACAGAGCTCACCATAGATCATCCAAGCATTATTTGTATCAATGGATATACATATTTCGTAATTGTTTTATATGTTTAATTATCAATAATGTACATATATCAACAATATTTACCAATCATCAATTTTTTATTTACTTACAAATCAGCAAAATTTGTTCACATAATTCCTATCGTGTCCACGCTTTTAACGGGAATGATGGTTTGTTTATTTTTCGTATTTTCCTTGTAATGATTATCCAATGAACGAACGAACGAACGAACGAACGAACGAACGCAACACCCGAAGCGATCGTTACGTTGGTGTATTATAGTAGAGCTTACTTCTGGATATTGTTGGGGATGGTTCACTAGGTATAAAGGCTATAATTACTTAACCATTGGTGCTTTGAATAGGATTATTCAGTCGTTATATGACATTAATCAGGATTATTAAGCATCGACATTAATTAACGAGTAATTAATTTAAAAAGTTCAAAAAAAACATTATGATTGAAAAAAGTTATAGTATTACTTATACCAGTATAATCATCCTATATTAGGTGTTAAAGAGTTATATTTAAAACGTATGAAAAAATTTCGTACGTGAAGTAACAATTTTAAAATGCTTATAAAACTTATGAAATAAAATGTAAACAATAGAGATACGTAAATATTACATGGCATTATAATAGATTCATTTCACAGATATTGTCATATATTGATATATTTTGTTAATAAATTTTCGAGTAATCCTCTGTGATGTAACACTATCTTCGTTGTCCGTCGAGAAAAATCTGCTTACAGTATTTTCGGGAGAATGGGACTGACGTTCGATCGATCCAGCGAGTAACTCTCCCCGAGAACTTCGTTAATAGTAATTGCAAGAGGGTTAATGCGACGATATCGTTGCCATTTAAAAGCCATTACCATACTTGATGGATATATAAAACATTTATAAGCGTTTAGCTGTTGTAGCAAGAGATGGGGATTATTTCCATTCTAATATTTTTATTTTATTTTATTTTATTTTTTATTTAATATTAATATATCGACATTAGAAAAAATGTGTGAAGAAAAAAAGAAAGAAAGATCAAAGAAATTTGTCATTAACTAAACAAGTAAGATGGCCAATATTATTCTATATTGCGTTTATGTGTTATTGAATTAATTAGGACAACGTATTTTGTTAATTAATTCGATGATGAGATTTTAAATCTGCTGTTAGTTAAGAATTAAAATACTAAGTAATAGGAAGAAAAAGAGAGAGAGAGAGAGAGAGAGAGAGAGAGAGAGAGAGAGAGAGAGAGAGAGAGAGAGAGAGAGAGAGAGAGAGAGAGAGAGAGAGAGAGAGAAATAAGATAAAAGCAGATAGTTCTCTGTGTATAGCATATAAATAAATTCTCCCTCTCTCCCTCTCCCCCCTCTCTTTCGGCACAGAAAGCAGCAAGGGATGAGAACATTTCTGGGCGAGATAATGAACACATTTGCTTAGAAAGAATCGTGATTAACACGTTAATCCATTAAAATAACTTTCGAAATTGAAATAAAACACTCGATGTTTACTATATACTCGTTCAATCTACTCACAATATAAAATTTCTTTTCTTTCCTTTTCCTTTTCTTTTTCTTTTCCTTTTTTCTTTTGCTCATTTTTCTTTTTTATTTATTCATTTTTTAAATTACTTAGGTCTTATCGTAAGAATTGCTAGAGTTTAGAATTAAATATTTCTAATAGAAGAAGAACATCCGCATGAAACAATGTTAGTAATGTCAACACCAGTGATAGTATCGGTAATATCAATAACAGTAGTAACAGCAATATTATGTACTAGTGTTATTAATACACAACAATAATGTGGTGTAATAGTTGTAGTAGGACAGTGACGATATTAATTCATAGTAGAAACCGTAAAGATATCATCATCATCAGCAGCAGTAGTAGTACAGCAGTAGTAGTAGTACTGTGTCATCCCTAATTTGATGAACGTCGAGACTTCGTATTTGACATAATTGGCAAGGAAATATATTCGGAGTGTTGACGTCACTGTGCGTAAAGTAGTTTATATCAAATTACCACGACTCCATCTCTTGCTTTTAAGTTTGACGAAAAAAGAAAAAGAATAAGCAATCGAAAAATTGAAACAAAAATGAAAGAAAGTGCGCGCGCGCGCACCCCCCCCCACACACATGTTTATATATGTATGTATAAAAGAAACGAAAAAATTGAAAAATTCGACAAAATGAGAGAAAGTGTATGTACGTATGTATATCTATATACTTATGTTATATATTAAATTATATATCACAGTTTTCATGGAACACATGCGTTAATGGCGACGCATAGTACGGGGTCAAAAGTTCACCCGAAGCGAGTGACCGCGTGACTCCATATAAATGCACCGGAAAGTTAAGAGATAAAATTCATCTGGATGCTTTAGGGAAGATCCATTTTTGTTTTTCCTTTTTCATGCATATGTATACATACATATAAATAGACGAAGACCATGTACATATTTATTTTCTTCAAACAACCTGGATTTTCATGTAACGTGCTGCAAACTGGGTAACGATACTCATCGCCTGTTGAGAGAAAATTGATATTTTTTCAGGCCATGTGCTTTCGCTATGTACTTTCAGAAACTTTAACGAGTTAATCGAATTTCATAGATCGATGGTCTCATATTCGATCCATTAGATCGTATTATCTTATCCACACACACACACACACACACACACACACACACACACACACACACACACACACACACACACACACACACACACACACACACACACACACACGCGCGCGCGCATTTCCTTTGGATCTTCTTCTTTTTTTACGGTTTATTCTAGTCGATGGTTTTATATATATATATATATATATATATATATATATATATATATATATAGAATTAATAAATAAAATTCTACATTATCGTATTTTCTTTAAAAGCTTTGTACTAAATATTCTCTCCGAATAAACTCCGTTTATGTAGATACATTAGAGTTTGGCCTTCTTCATCGGCTTTCCTAACATCTATTATACAAGTGTATATGATTATACATATATGTATATATACTCGTATACGTATATACCTATTCTACTTATCTCCACGTTCATAGAAGTGATCTAAAAATATGTGTTGACGCACACGTGCATCCCTCAATTCTTCACAGTACTTTCTGCTAAGGGTCATATATCACTATTGGAAATATTTGTCCTTGAGAACTCGTTGGATACTCGCTAAGGAAACCCATAAATGAAAAAACACATTGCCACCTTTGTCCGAGCTTAGGAATTTTTAGTCAAGTACCTAGTGTTCATTGATGTGACGATCCGGGCAATAAATAAGCTGTGAAAGTAAACTTTTAGGCGCGATGAGCAAAGGGTTTGTCTGGCGTCTACCCTTCAAATATTAATGCAACTCTGATAAGTCCTTACGGTCACCAAGACGAAGGACCACACATGAGATTGTTTAAATATTTCGAATCACCTATCCCGACACGCCTACGACAAATAAGAACATTGCTTTCTTTTTCTGGGCACTTTTTATTTAAACTCCTCCCTATTCATTTCCCTTTCTTATTTCATTGATGCCTTCGTGGATAGTTCGGAACTAACTAGTCGCATCGAAGCATTCGCATTCATCAGTAAGACAATCGAGTCTTATCAATAACACTGGCCATACCTCAATCGGAGGTATCCAGTACAATCTAAATCGTAACGGTCAAGCTACATCCTTTAGACTCGCAACATCAAGACTTCTAAGTCTGATTAAAACTCACTGGCTATTATTTCTTCGAAAATAACCAGCGCAGTTAATTACACATTATTCCATAAGAACACATCAACAAATATACTGTGATAATTTCCATTAGTGCTGTATTCATTTACGCACATCAACATCGCGAGCTACACGGGTTCCTTCAAAAGAATTTGCGTTCGTCCATTAATTTGCGGGAACGCGGTGAGCGGTATTTTGCTGGCGGCCTTCAACGGTATCCTAGCGATATTCATCGTGTCCAAAGGGTCTATAACTCTGACGATTAGGAAGAGAGGGGGAAGATTTTCCATGCGAATCGACCATCATCGCTGATCCGGTGCGAGACGCGTATCTGGAAACGCTCTCGTAGTTGCGCCCCTTACAACGCAACGATATGTTATCGACTCGGTTTTATTGGAGCGGTCGATTGATTGTCTACTCTTGGCTTTTCCTTGCATATGTCTTCGCTTCAATTGACGAACCTTATTAATCGATCATATGTGTATTGTGTTTTCTTTTAATCGAATAAGAAAGAGAAGTAGATGAAAGAGATGGTTGGTCCATGAAAATTAAGAGAGAGAAAGAGAGAGAGAGAGAGAGAGAGAGAGAGAGAGAGAGAGAGAGAGAGAGAGAGAGAGAGAGAGAGAGAGAGAGAGAGAGAGAGAGAGACTTTTATTGTGTCACAACCTGTTAAACGATAGTAATAGTGCAAGAGACGTTATGTAGAGAAGAAAAGAAGAATAGAAATGATTTTACCCGATAAAAGAAAAATTTTTCTCGTGCTAACTGTTAACACGGAGATATAAGCCTGTGTCTATGTATATGTGTGTTAAACTTTCCAAAGTGTCTTCCGCCAAGAGCGATGGACGTCTCTTCTTGTTTTTCTTCCTCCTCTTCTCGTTCTTCTTCCTTTCTACGATCTAAAGATTCTTTCCTACTGCGGTATTCGTAGCCTTTGGCTGGCTTTCAAAAAGAGTTCCTATTAAGTCCCACCAAAGTTCATCTTTGTATTTCTCAAATTGAACCCACTTTCTTCCTGTTCTCCTTTACTTCTCTTAGCAAGAGTAACGTACTTGACAAGTAGAGTTAATTTTTACGGGAGGACAAAAAATTATAATAATAAGTTTTTTTTTCTTCACAATATGATATCAGTATTTTTTGCTATAACTTGTTTTCTACTAGCTCGTTAACTAATTCGTTCTGTATCGTCAATGTTCGTTCGATCATACTTCGACGGTCATAATATAACTCGAGAAGTGTATTAAAAGTACAACGTATCGTTTTTATGTTACATTATCGTTACCATAAAATCGTTTCGGAGATAAACCCATATGACTAATGGGAATCTAGGAAATCACCTTTGGCAAGCATTTTCGATGCTTCCGGGGCCAAACCGAACATAAAACTTCATATATTTAACCTACTTGCGATTCTACGTCTTTCGTATGTGAATTCTGTCGTTCTCTTTCATCGTTTTGGAACACTTATCAGTTTCTTTTTTCTTCTTCTTTTTTTAAGTAAATCCTTTGCTAAAAGCGAAATAGAACGTGTATTTACTAAATTGGTTTTGTCTATCGATCGAAAAATAGAGAAAAAGAAAAGAAAAGATTCTATGTTTTAATTAACCATCAATTTCAGGCTTACAAATTATGGGAGGTTTCATTCTCTATCCCGTTAATTACTTCAGATATTGATCCTTCCGATCGTTTTCTGAATTTACCCGTTATTGCAGTCCCATTGATATTATTCAAACTTTCTATACATTCAAATGATTCGATCGTGTGATAACAAGGTGATAAAGAGGTCGGATATAACTTGAACGAACGTTTCCGATAACTTTATAAACGGGTTCGAAGGATTATCGATCGTTAATTAACAGCTTCGATATAATCTTGTCTTTCTTATTTGACGATACTTTTCAAATCGTTCTAACGATCGTATCTATTTTTATTGTTGATTAGCTTTGATAAGAATTTGTCATACAGAAATGTTAGCAAATAATTCGTACTTTTAAATGGATTAACCGTTCTAATTATACTTATCGAATGAATTAATGAAACATTGGTTGGAAATGCGATAGGAAATCGAGTTAGTAAATTAGATAAATTATTTGAACGTATCATATTTGGTGAGTTATGAATAAATTAAAAATTGAATTGTCTGATATTCTCATTTTTTGTTAATACCATATGGAATTCAGATACTATACAAGTATGAACTTTGTACATGAAACATGAAGTACCGACTTATCGTTTATCTAAGTAGAATATGGATAAGAATGTAGATTTATTGGAACGTGTTGCTAATCAAAAGCGTCTCGAAAACCCTTAGAAGATCAAATACGTTAGTGAAACAGTTTTCTAAAGTGTACAGTGCGTGTGTGTGTTTGTTTGTTTGTGTATTTCCTTCGTTTTTGATACTTTTATAACATCATCGAACGAAAATCCATTCCCGTGAAGAGACGCGTGGAAAAAGGGTTAAGTAAAAAGGGGAAAAAGAATTTAAAACAAAAAGAAGAACGAAAAAAAAATATGTAGAAGAAATAGAAAGAAGTTAAAAAAAGAAAAGAAGGCCAGAAAGCTTTGAAAAGGGCACAACGTTGGAGTTCTCGTGAAAAACACGAAATGAGAGCAGCACTTTTTTCCCTTCCAATCGATTGACTCCCTTCCTTTGCTCTTTCCTGAACCGAGCCAATCGACAAAACCGATTGAAACGCAATGTGAGACGTATATATAGCTAGCCAGTCGGATATCCACTTTCTATAAGCTAGATGTATCTCATTTCGATCTTTTACCTTCAATAGAATTCATTCTTCTGTGGTAGAGTAGGTAGAATCGATAGACTCCGAGGGGTTGGTGGGTTATCATGAACTTAACTGCTATTTTAACCTTCATGCATTTATTTCGATTACTAGGAATACATATATGTATATTTAGGAAATACATGAAACTCTTGTCCCACGAGTACTATTAAATAGCAGTAATAGTATCAACGTATTATAAGAATTATCAAGTACTAGTCCATTTGGCACGAAAATAATAATGCAAAGAAACAAATAAGAAAAGTATCAATAGTCGATCGATAAAATTGATTCCAGTATCAAATTTAAGCGTTTAACTTGGAATCTATCCATTTACGGAAAGCTGCCACTTCGGTGTAAACACCGGGATATCCTTTCTTCGCACATCCGTTACCCCAGGAGACGATACCAGCCAATCGACCATCGATGGTAAGAGGACCACCAGAGTCACCTTGGCAAGCGTCCTTGCCACCTTCTGGGTAAGCTGCACAAATTTGTCCGGCTGGTATTCCACCGAACGAAGAATAAGCATCGTTGCATTCTGCCTTAGCGACCAATGGAACGTGGACGATCTGAAGTTTTTCTGAAGCTGGACCACTTTGACGGATTGCACCCCAACCACTGATCGTAGCTTCTACTCCAGGAATAGATTCTTCTGATGCGTTGAACATAGAAATCGGCTGACGTTTTTTATCGAGTTCGAATGGATCCGCTAGACGGATCAATGCGATGTCGTTCTCAGGTATACCATAGTTGTTGATGCTGTATTTCTCGTGTTTGATGATTTCTGCCACCTGTTGTATTTATATACGTTTGATTAAAAGATCATGACGAAATATTGAGTAACAAGCGAATGGATTGATCAATTGTCTTCTTTTTCTCTTTTTTTCACCCCTTCAAGCTTAGGTGATAATGACATACCTTATGTTTGCTACCTTTTCCAGTCTTTGTAGTTGTTCCAGCAAGTATAGTTAGCTGTTCTGATGAGTAGACCGCACAATGACCTGCGGTAACTACCCAGTTTTGATGAATGATACTACCACCGCAGAAACCAAAACCGAATGCCTGTAGAAGTACTTGATGAGGTACTTCCTCGATCTCAACATCTGTACCACCGACGATACGACCGTTTGGCGTGTAAGGGTTCAAAGCTGGCTGTCTCGGAATAGGATCCGCTATAATATTTCGTGCATAACGTTTCAATGAAGTTGCAAATTATTGTCCGGTAGAATGTGTAAATAATGAATACCAATATTAATTTAGAATATATTAATATATATATATATATATATATTTAATATTATATTTAATATATTTCGTCTTTTACTCACCAGCTGCAACAGCTATGAGGAAAGCAATTGTTAATTGTGCGAACATGTTGATTTCTTTCGTGTGTTTGATGCATCGGTATCGTCTGACATCTATTTATATGAAACTCGAATTGGCAGTATAATGATTTCAAACAGAGATTACAATAGAATCTTTTGAATGAATTTTTTAATGAAATTGATATATCTTCAACGTTTTGTATAACGTGAACTTGATCCACTCGTTTTCAAATACGATACAAATCCCCAGGTATCTCGTAGACTGATAACGGTTTCTTTTCTTCGGGTATTGTCTCATCAATAATGAAAATCAATTAGAATTCTTTTGTTAAAGATATTCTGTATTGCTGATTTTCTGTGATAGAAGATTACGATAAATAAAACTTATTTTAAGTTATCTTCGTTGCCAATCATACAATTAAATCGAAATTCTTTTTCATGACCTTTCACAATATCGGACGGTATATACGTGCGCGTGTATGTGTGTGTGTGCATATATTATTCCATCTTTTTATTTTCTTCGACTTAACACTTCTTTAAGCATCATCATTCAGGATTAAATATCGCATCTTTTTATCTTCTCTATATTTAATCATTCATTTAGATTTTAGCCTTTGTTTATCATTCTTACGTATGTTTGATTAAGAAAAAAAGGAAGGAAGGAAGGAAGGAAGGAAGGAAGGAAGGAAGTATGAATTATGTGTATATTGTGATGAATAATAATTTTTATTAAAAATTTTTACATACTAATGAATATTTAACGTAGATGAATTTGAAGATATAAAAGTATAGGGATGATATAAAACGAGAATAAAAGTATCTATTTAATTATCTCTACGTATCCTATTTATAACGTTATATTCTAATTATAATAATATATCAAATGTGTTAATATTTCTCGTCAGGCTTTATAGATATTATTCATTAATTAAGACGTGTGGCTATTTGGAGAGAGATCAGTAATAGCGTATGCAGGCGGTCTCGTATTTAGCTTGGTCATTTAATCGGAAACGATTTACGTACGATTCTATGTTTACGTACGTTCGCGAGAAAAAACGAAACATACTCAAACATAGACAGCTATGCATTATAGATAGTAGTTTAGTAGCAATCGTAAGTGTGACATTTTTTCCTACAATTTGGCTACGTTCTATGTATATTTCTTTCGTTTAGTCAAACGAAAACGTTGGTTTTCTTCGTCTTATCATTGTTTCGATGGCTCTTAATTTAACTTATCTGTGTAATTACAGACGTGTCAGAGATGTATAGATTTAAACTTACGGGGCGCGGAAGGGATAGGGATAGAGGACAGGGGGAAAGAGGGACGGGAGGGGACAAACAAACAAAGGGAAATTTACAATTTGAGTTTGGTTATCTTAGTGATCCAGTCGTGATATTTTGAGATTTCAGTGTAGACACCGGGATATCCTTTAAGCGCACAACCATTACCCCAAGAAACTATACCAGCTTGGCGACCGCCTATGGTCAAAGGACCACCAGAATCACCTTGGCAGGCATCCTTTCCACCTTGGGGATAAGCCGCGCAGATTTGATTTTCACCTATACCACCGAATAATTGTTGGTATGCTTTGTGACAATCGTCCTTCTCGATGACTGGAACTGTTACCGTTTGTAAAAACTCCGGCATACCGTCTCCTGTTTTACCCCAGCCAGTGATAATTGCGACGCTTCCTGCTTCGGCCTTCTCATCTTTCGAAAATAATGTTATAGGTTTTTGTGTTTCGTTTTCTTCGATGGGCTTGGAGAGACGAAGAAGGGCAATGTCATTTAATGGTACACCCTTAGAGGTAGATGAGAAGTTTTCGTGTTGGTATATTCCTGATACAATATGGATGCTACCACCGGAAGTAGATTTGTCCGATCCAGTACGGACGCTATAATAGGGTAAGGGTTTCCCAGCGCAATGTCCAGCTGTGAGAATCCATTCCTTATTGATTATGCTTCCGCCACAGTAATGTGAACCCAATATCAGAATACTAACTTGATGAGGGGCTTCTATAATGTTCGTATTTTCTCCGCCAATTATACGTCCCTCTGGAAATATTCGGTCCATTATCTTTGGCAAATCGCTTGGCACGGCTGTGGGAAAAATATTTTAAAAACTTGTTAGTATTTTTTATTCTTTTCTTTTATTTTTTATTGAATCTTATCGGTTATTCGAGTTATAAATCATTTGTTTGATTTCAGTAGTTTGAAATTGATTAATCACGTAAGACATAGAAAGAATTCGCGTCGGAGAAAAGCAGTTTTTCTTTAAGAAAATCAAAGAACGGGAATAAATCGTTGAGATCGCGATAAGTTTTTCTTACAATTCAACTAGTTTCGTTTTACTTTCGTAACCAGAGATTACTCTCTCTCTCTCTCTCTCTCTCTCTCTCTCTCTCTCTCTCTCTCTCTCTCTCTCTCTCTCTCTCTCTCTCTCTCCTTCTTTTTCTTTCTATCTTTGTAAACTGTGTTTAAGATCTTTGGAAGGAACGATTAGGGCTATCTTAGTTCGCGTATTATTTCTAATGAAATATATTTTTTATAAGAATTTAAAGTTTTTACATCTTGAAGTTTTATTTTCTTTCTTTTTTATTTTCAAAACACGAATACTTCTTTGATAATTTTTTTCTGATAAGAGTATTATCTTTCAGGAATATATAATTTTTCTTTTCTTTTTTTGTTTGACACTGACATCCATTAAAAAATTTGCCATGTTAAATAGAATTAATTGAGACGTACCTGACCCAGCGGTTACAAGTATGTTGATAACAACGAACAAGTTCTTCATCTTCTCGATCTTATTTGTCTCGTATAAATCCAAAATAGATAGTGATAGTTCGGCGTTAGTGTGTCGAGCATTTATACCTCGACAAATCACTGCCATCGTATTTCATTCCCTCCTTCCCTCCTATTTCTCTTAATTCCTTAAACTAATCACATCAGGTATATCATTGTTCGCAATCTCTTTTTCTCAAGTGTTTTATCTAACTACGTTTCTTATTCTTTATCCATGTCTATCGATAGCACGGATAACGTTTCGCCTTGGTCTCGCATCGTTCCATGTTGATCGTCTATTTCAAAACGAACTCTTTAAATCATAATATTTTTATCATATGTTCTTTTACAATTACAATTGCAATCTTTTCTAAGTAGTATTCATAAAACAGATTAAAATAAATCTCGAAATATTTTTGTATTAACGAAGAGGAAGAGATATATTAGTGCGTCGAGTATAAATCACGTTCAGATATTGTATTAAATAAAAATAAAAATAAAAATAAAAATAAAAATAAAAATAAAAACATTTATCAGAACAAACACTATTTTGGAGTTTAATTATTTCAATAATAATAATTATTTAATTTTAAAGAGATTTAAAGATCATTCTTGTGTGTTTTTTCTTGAGTTGATAGATTAAAAAACATGCACTTCAAAGTAAGTCATGAACTTTTCTTATTTCATTCACCTATTTCAATTTCTGACTCTATCTTCGAATGTATTTGCATTGTACACTTCAAATTCGACAAACCCGTTTCCTCGTCGCTAAAATGCATTTCCATCGAAATTCTCTGCAAAATACTTGCCGGCATTTCATCGAAATACCGTACATGTCTCGAGAAGTATCGTAAGTACAATACGAATAGTCAACGACCTATGACAATTCGGAAATGTAACGTTAATTTCTAGAAAAACTATGTTTTTAACAATAATAACTTTGTCGTTAATAAAATATACATACAATTTTGTTATCTAGACGTTTTGATTTAGATTCCTATAGATGAAAGATGATAAAAAGAAAATTAATTTTTATATGATATAACGTGTTAGCATTGAATATTATTGATACTTAAACAAATTCAATTTATTGAAATTTACAGATAGAACGTATTTCGTAATATTTTATATGTCATTTAATTGATCGACGAAATTGTGAAATAGATAATTAAAAATAGGTGTGTATTTCTCTCTCTCTCTCTCTCTCTCTCTCTCTCTCTCTCTCTCTCTCTCTTTCTTTTTCTCGTATCAAAGAAAAATTCTCTTTAACTAACAAACTCGACATTGCAATGGTACATACAGACCAGCTTAGACTCCAGACTTGGCACGTATCCAATCTCGATAAGCCGGCACTTCGGTGTAAACTTCAGTAGTGTTGTTGGGTGCTGCAATCAAGTCCCCAAGGGAGATGATACCACCGAGTTTTTCATCGATGGCTAAGGAACTACTCGAGAGTTACCTTGGCAAGTGTCCTTTCGACCTATGTGAATTTTTTAGCATAGATTTTCTTTTCAACTGAAGCACCACGATCACCGTGCAGTATTGTAAGAATTTGAGTCGTAATAATAAGAAATATATATCCTCGACGCTATTCTATCCTATAACAATCATTGTCACGAATTTTGTCATTCACGTTGAAATGTGGGAGCTCGGCTGGATCATTTCGTTAAATTAAATGAAATGATCTTGTCGATCAATTAACTAGGAAATCTATTTTATTTTTAAAATCATCGCGATGAATGTAATGACTGACGTAGTGATGAAATTTTATATGAAATCGGTGATTCTTTATTAGTTTTTTACATCAGTCCAATATAACCTTCACCGACATACAATAATGTCAGCACACGATTTTTCGAGATGAACTATTACAAAGGTTGTATCACCCGTATTTTATGACACTAATTTGGTAAGAGAATCTCTTGATGTTTACTACGTCATTACTGACTATACGACCATACAATTTAACACCTTCAGATCCTTGGAAATTGAAGTCATCGATCGAGTTCCCTAGAAAAAAAAAATAAATTCGTTCCTATTTTATTTCTATTACGTTTCTGTTCTCATCATGAAATGGAATAGGGTGAAAGAATGAATTTGATATCTTCTCTTTCTCTCTCTCTCTCTCTCTCTCTCTCTCTCTCTCTCTCTCTCTCTCTCTCTGCGTGTGTGTGTGTGTGTGGATCTGAAATTTAGATATTTTTGACTTTTCTAAAATAGCTATTGTTTAATCACATTTGATATTCAGAGTGTTAATAGAATTCACTTACCGATCGTTAGATATATGTAAATCGTAATTAGAAAAATCCTAAACATTTTGATTCCATGATGAACTTATAATTGTTTGGTCGTTTCTTTTAACTTTATATTTATACTAAAAAATTTTCTTGTGACTTGTAACAATCGTATTATTGGTTTTTATTACGTTACACTTTACCATCCGCATTAGAGTATAAAAAAAATATATATATATATTTCTTTTTAATAAAGAGATTCGAAAGAAACAGAAAATTATTAATAATCGATTAATATCCGTAAGATATCACTCATATCTGTTTTCAATGCTTAGATCAATAATCTCAAAATGATGGTTATTATCGATTTAAATATCATTTCGTAGATTTAATTAGCACATGAGACTATTGTAAAATAATTAAAACAATGATGGCGTACTTGTGTTGTTACAAAAAGTAAAGAGAGAGGGAAAAGCACTTTAACAGAATGTAAGTCGTTTATTTTGAACTAATCTGTTACTAATCATGTTATTTAATAAAAATAACATGAATGTTTTTAATGTCAAAAAATGTTAAGCTTCTTAAGAATTTCCTGAGGATATTATCATTACAAATTGAATGCCAGATCTTAAGGAAATAAGTGTCCTGGTGTAAATTAGTATTTGTTGGTACTGTAATTCTTTCTCCTGGGATAAAAATAAAACCTTCAAAGTTTTCTTCTTTAAGCCCGGGAAGGGTCTAGCCATCCCACAGACATAGCCGTTTTCCCAATACACATATATCCACGCACACACATATATACAGACACAGATATTGCTTCTTTTATGAAGGTTGCAGCAGCACTGGCGTGAAATAAGTTCAATCTTTGGACACATTCCAGACCGAGAAGCGAACTAATAACGCTTTCTGAAATTATGATGATAGAAAACTATCTATGTTTTGGTGACTCATGTAAGAGAGACCGATAAATAGTAACTTGACATATCAACAATGTGAGATTCGATGAATTTTCATGGAGTTAGAATCAGAGAATTCATCCCAAGTCGAAAGTAGGAGATAAAGAGCTAAGCCTCTGGGAAGTACGCTTTCTATTTCGAGTAACTGTAAAATCGGGTCGATATAACTGACGCGAAACTCGTATACTGAGTTAGAACGTGTGTGCGTGCCAACTTCAATACTTCTCGATTTGCTAATTCGTAACATGTGTTTCATTTCACGAATGAAAGAAATATATATATATATCTAGTTTGCATATAATATAGTATAGTATATCTTATATATATATATATATATTTTATACATAACTGTATACATATATAATTTAGTCAAAAAGAGAATACGGCAGTTGGGTAGAATGAAGATAAAAGAAAACGAATTAAATCAAATGATGCGTTCAGCTTTAAAAATCTGTTCATTAAACTTGTTGACGAAGATTTAGAATGATATTAATCCATAAATCATGAGGAAACGAAAATATGGTTATTTAGTCGTTATAAATGCGTATACGTTACCATTATTATCATTATCCTTTAACAAGATTATGAAAGATATCAAAACACACGCTACATGGAACACTATCGAGTTAAATATTGATCAAGTATGTGGTATCATCGATGATCACGAAACCTATCAAAAATTATCTCAAAAAAGGACGTTGGGATAAAAATTGGATGAAAATCGAGAGGAATATTTTCGAACGTTAAATTCGGGATTCATTGGATCCTACATGGGTGTTCGTTTTCAACGAATATGGAATCGAACGGTACTCATGACAGGGCATTTAATTAAAAGGCCGATAGCTAGGATCTCCTGTCACACACACATACATACACACATAAGTCGTACTATGTGTGTGGATGAATTCGTTACGAAGTGGGTGCAGAATTGATAGCCATCCATTCGGATCAATCTATCAACCTACCTAGCGATTTAGTTCTTCTTGTTTTCTAGGAAATTCGTTTTTATTCGACAAATCTCGGAATGAAATGAAAAAGTAACTCGTGCGGAATAATTCATGGAAAGGGAAAAACATTGTCAATGGCTTATTGTTCACGTTACAAATGTAACAGCAGTTATACCTATGCATCCACGCATGAACATAGGTATGCACGCACATACGTACTAGATGCGTACGTATGTTACATATATGTATATATGTATACGCATTCAATGTTTGCGTTTGGAATTTGATATTTTCTATGTTTCTTTTTTCATTCGTTACATTCTACTGATGTATTCATTGGCAATCACGTGAAAAGTTTTATCGAGAGCTGTCAACAGTATACCAACAACATGCTGCTCGCTAGACACTTAGTATGTTCCTAGCACGGTGTATCCGGTTCTTCAAAGACATGGATGCGTTTTGCTTCCTCTTGTCGTGTAAACTGAACTGCCCATGGCAAATAAAGAAAGAGAGAGAGAGAGAGGGGGGGGGGGGATAGAAAATAGAAAAGATGTATTTTCAAGCAAAATGAATTTAACATTTTCTTTTTTTCTTTCTTGTTATGTTTATTTCTTTTCCTTTTTTTTTTTTAAATATTTCATTTCTTTTTTCTTTTCTTTTTTTTAAAGAAATAAAACAATCGCGAACGAACAACTCTCATGCCATTAATAATTAATCGCTGATTTTAAGCGACGACTACTGAGTTCTCTTTTGAATCATCGCCAAAGGTGACGGAACAACGAGTAACGATGCATTTAATCGAAGATTTATGGTTGTCGACATCGGGAAATGATTCGACGAAATCGTCGGGCACGATTCTCCATTCCTGACGTATCTATACATAGTCGCATACATACATATGTACGCGTATATATATATTTTTCTTTTTTCAAGTTAACTTTTCACTGCGACTTTTGCGATCACTATGATAAAAGGGTTATGAACGAGCATTTTACGATTTATCTACGTATATACATAGCTTATATAGCACGTAGGTGTATATATATACACATGTACATATATACCGTGAAAAATGATGTTAATATGCATCGTTACTATTGTTTCTACTTTTTTAACAATTTTATTTAATAGAGATTTGATTTCAATTTTATTAAGAAATAGATATACATTGACACGTATCGAAAATCATTCTCATATATAAATACATGCACACATGCATATATATATATATATATATATATATATATATACACACAATATGTGTATATACAATATATATATTGGCACAAATCGAAGATCATTCTTTCACACACAAATACACACACACAATTAAAAAAGAAGAAAATTTGTATTGTTATGATTATTATTATATATTACTAATTTTTATTTTAACAATAATTAAATATTATACATTGTATACCGGGAAATATTATACACATTATACATTCTAATCAAAGAGAAAACGCAGAAAAAAATTTGTAATAAAAGATGAAAAACGATATACTTTATTATCCTTCACCCACATCCAGCAACTATAATTGCATTTCACAATGATCGTTAATCCTTTAGATAACGTTGACCTATCATTGAATCATTTGGTAACCATCGTGACCATAACTGATCTTTTTTAGACGAATTTGTTAAATATCGACGAGAAATGAGTTGGAGCAAAAAATACGTAGGTTGTTACGATAACTTTAACCTCGTTTGACCCGGAAACAAGGCTCACAGAGTGGGAGCTCTTCTGTCTCCGGTTTGACGTCATAGAGGAAGTACGTTCCTGCGTATAACAGGATGGAGCACCGACTGAAACCATTTACAACCCTCTCTTTTAATTTAACGCCATCCTCAGACATAGATACACATACACCCAATACACGTACGTAGTAGAGAGTATTGATTACACGTAACAATTCAGGATCTTTTAGTGAATTTTCTAACGATCCATCCAAAAACAGAAAAAATAAAATAGAAATCTTTTATTGATTTTCGATCTACAAAAAATTGTATTAAAATTATTGTACGATTTGTTTATATATTAATTTGTTTTCCATTATTTTATTAATAAGAATTGATGATCAATTTGTTGATTTTCTTCGTCATTGCAAAAAAAATTTTACGTTAAATCGAGCCACAATTATTAACACCTTCGAATTCCTATGTTGTACGCCGGCTCAACAGTTTTTAGGATGACGTTCTATAACTATTTTTATTTATGACGTTATATTTTTTATTAGAATAAATTGCGTAGCATATTTTTTCAAGTAAAAGAATGTTTAGATACACGGTTCAGGTGAAAAAGATTAAAATGCAATAGGATAAATATCGTCTGGCACAAACACACACACACACACAGAATTATCTATTAAAAAATAATAATAATAACAAAATAAAAACAAGAAAAAAGAAAAGAGGATAAACGAATAATCTTAGTGTCAATAATTTGAAAATATTAATTTTTTAAGAGAATCATTAAAGTTCATCTTTCATTCGGGAAGTTTTATCGTTATCGCGCTGAGCTCTAAATCATTTCGCTTATAATTTCTATTAGTTGGATGTATAGAGAACGAGAAAGACCAGGGGCGAGCTATATAGTGCCAATTCTCAATGGGATCGTTATACCTCTTTGCAATATGTATATGCTGAGATTATTACGAGTATACACGAAGGACGGTCGAGATAAGCTTACAAAAGCTATTGTCTTTAAGGTTAAAGCCACTTGCTTTCAGCGATCGTAATGAACATACGAGTTTGCCTATCGATAACTTGATATAACTGGTTAGTTAATTATCTTCCATGATGATAATTTAGAACACGAGATTAAAGGCATTAATAAGTATTGATAAGTATCGGATATCGATATCGATGAAGATTTTTAACTGAATGAGAATTAAATTTGTTTTTATCTTCTATTGTTTCGTTTTCTTTCTTTTTTTCTTTTTTCCTTTTATTCTTATTTCTTTTCAATCAAGTGGAATTAAAGGATTCGTAAGATTTGTATATAGATATATCTTCGTAAAGTATTATTATATATAATAGTACTAGTAATATAGTACTATTACATTCTATATATTCTTATATAGTTATAATATAATTATATATATGTATATATTATATGTATATATATACATATATATATATATATATATATATATATATATATATATATATATAATATATAGGTACTGCTATTTCTCGAATACATATACATCATACTATATAGTTATATTAAGTATACATACATGTGTAGAGAGAGAGAGAATAATCGATATATGAATAAGCATTGGAGAAATTGATGGAAATTAGTCCGATGTGGTTCTCCTATAATATTGTCTCGTATAGTTTGAATATTTGCGTACGGCAACTTGTAATTAGTGCTGATTGCATTCTCCTGTGCGTTAATGCGATCGCGAATCGAAATCAATTTCTCAAACATTTTTTCTTCAGTCTTTTTTCCTCTCTCTCTCTCTCTCTCTCTCTCTCTCTCTCTCTCTCTCTTTCTTTTAAGTATTGCTTGAGATTTTATTATACTGTATAGACAGTACTGAACAATCTTTGTTCTGTAACGAGTCAAAATTAATGTTATCCATACAGTTCACAACGACTTATAAATACTTAATATATTAATTATTATAATAAAAGAAAAGTTATAATATACGGGATCGTATTTGTTATTTTCCTATTGTTATTATATGGATTTAAAATGAAACGTTTTCTATAATTCGATTTACTTTCTATTAGTAATATTTCTAAGGTTACTACTTTTGATAAAACATTTTTTACTACGTGCTGTAAGTAAGTAAAGACTTCGCAGTATGGTGTAATTTCGACGTAAGGTGTAATACGTTTAATTTTAACGAAAATTCATTAATCATAGTTGACTATTCTTCTTTACATTTTTTCGGTATAAGATGTAAGTTGTAATTGCATATGAAGGCCTTTTTTCATGAATCGTGAGTTACTCATCTTTGATATAAACTGGTGTGTGTGTGCGCGCGTTCGCGCGTGAGAGAGAGAGAGAGAGAGAGAGAGAGAGAGAGAGAGTGAGAAAGAGAGGGAGAGAGAGAGAGGGAGAAAGAGTAAACGAAACGAGAATTTGAATAAAACAAAGAACGATATCGGGGATTAAATTGAAGAGAAACTTTGTTAGCTCGCGACAAAGAGACACTCGATAAGGAAGCATCAGTTGTTCGAAGTTCAATTCGAACAAAAACTTATTCAAATTGATGACAATTACATATACATACCATTATCTTATTGTCGCGTAAAAGAAAAGAAAAAGAAAATTCAAGAAGGATAAGAAATAAATCTTATTTCCGAATATCTTTAATTACGATTGGTTAATAACAACGCAACAACAACAATAATAATAATAATAAAGTATCTTGGTATATATAGTTGTCTTTTTTGTTCTTACATGGTACATGCATCCAGTACAAAGTAAATTTTAATATGGGATTCAATTAAACGTGTCATTTAATACGCATTACGATTAATATTCATTATTCATACACACATGTATATATGTATATTTAAATGAAAATCGAATTTATGTCTCGATGACAAATTAAATTTACAATATTGAAATAAACGTGCTATGATCGAGCATGCACATCACGTTCGATCGTCGACGATCTTGTTATAGGTATATAAAATGTATCGATACCTAACGATATTACATTCGTTAATATACATATATGTATAACGTACCTATTATGTACACGTACGTAAAGAAAAAACAAATAGAAAAATAGACAGACAAATAGGATGGATGGATGGATGGATGAATGGATGGATGAATGGATGAATGGATGAATGGATGGATGGATGGATGGATGGATGGATGGATGGAGGGAGAGAGAGAGAGAGAGAGAGAGAGAGAGAGAGAGAGAGAGAGAGAGATGAGTTCATTGTTTTTCAGGTAGAACGTCTCTGCTATCGAAGGAAGTTTTCGATAAGGTCCCGTGTTTTTCTATTTTTCTTTTACCATTCTTTTTATTCTGTATTTTAGTTTATTTTATTTTTCATTTAGTTTTCCACGATACGCTATGCACGAACCACCATGCAAATTCATTCGCACAAAATATTTCTGTACGATTTCGTAGGTACAATTGAGGAAAATTTATTTTTAATTAATTTCTTTGTTGTAGTTTTATTTGTCACATTATCAAGTAGCCAATGATCTCTCTCTCTCTCTCTTTCTCTTTCTGTCTCTTCTTTTTTTTTATTTGTCGACCATTTTTTTCTAAATACGAAGGTATACTTTTTCCTTTCTCTTTTATAATTTTGATTCGTACACACTTCGATAAAAAAAGTATTAAAAATTAATCAACATCTTAAATTTGATCTTTTGCATTACGTTGCTTTGTATTGCTTTATGATTCTTTCTTGATCTTTCATATTTATATCTTTATAGTGCCTTATTTTCTTTACCTTTGATATTAAGAAATTTCGATATATATATATATATATATATATATATATATATATATATATATATATATATAAATTAATGATTAGTTAACATCTTAAATGTGTTTTTTTTCTTATGTTATCTTACCAATTTTTATAATTTTCTTCTATAAATGTCTATCGATATTTCGTTATTACATTTTTATGTACACACGCACCATCCGCATACATATATATCTTTGATCTGTAGAAATTTCGATGAAATGTTAACAAATATTGATTAATTTTACAAAACTTCGTTTCTGGTTGTGCATTATGATCGACTCGACGATTTTCGTATTAACATTTTTATATGATTTTGTTTCTTTTCTTTTTTTTTGCTTTCTTTCAAATTCTTGATTCGTACAAATGTCGGTAAAAAGTTAACAAGAATTGGAATGGAATAGCATCATCGTTTAGTTTTATGCAAATACTGTTCTTTATTTTACTGGACGAGCTGGGAATGTAGACGAAAGAGCGTGCAACAATTACTGGGATAATGAAACGATCTCGTCCTTCTGGTCTCATTCCCGTCTGCTTTTCAACGTCGGCGGTGCATAGAGCTTTTAAACGAGCGCAGATAAAACAAGAAGCCGGAGGCCTTGAAAGTGGGTTATTAACCTCTTTCCGTAAACCCGAATCAAAATTGGAACGAGTTGTTACCGATGAAACTATGTACATGTACACTATGCTTAGTACATTATAAATTATACGTACATATATAAATTAATACATAGGAATGCACTACGTTGCAATTTTAATTTGTGATAATTGCAACGATATAATATGTTCGTATGTGTTATTAACGATTAATGTAAATCGGTTTGTGCAGTATTAAACGTAAAGCTTAATATTATTGATGATAACTATCGTTATTATAAATTTGGATCGTATGGATCATGTGAATTTCCTGTAAAGATTTTCTATAATAACGATAGGTAGAATAGATCGAGTTTTCATTTAGTCAGATTATAATATAATTGATAATAATTCCCTCTTATACGATTAATCACGAATATATTATCTGTTTTTACTATTACTATGAAGTATTGTTCTTCAAAATGAATATAAACGTTTTATTGTTAAGTTGCATACATAGCTACAATTTTTCAATCGATGAAAAAAATAACGATATTATTTATTCAAATATAAAGAAAGGAAGATACTTTACCAACATTACTTATTGGCCTATACAATATAGGTATTATGTAAGGAATACTGTAACACAGTTAATGCCAACATTTTCCAATGATTTTGTAATATTTGAAACTCAAAACAGATACAGTGCGTAGTTTTTAATTTAAATATAAAATACTATACAGTACCTATTGACTAACATAAACGTACGTATATATTAGTACATAATATACATGTGTAAGTAATGCCAAGATTATCTTAAAAATTAATAATTATTAAATACATAAATATATTAATCAATTAAATTACGATAATTTAAATATATATAACATTATTATACCGAAAGGGAGAATGGAGAAAGAGAATTTTGGTATTATTTGTTGATTGACGTATATAAAGCAGATCTTATTACAATGTTTACATGTTTCTATATAACCTCAGATATCTAAGTACAGTTTATGTTATTTATGTTTGGTCGAATGTCGTACGAGATCAGTTTTTCCACAACCTCCGAGGTAGTAAGTTGGGAGATTCGATATAAACATGCATTTGTAGGTAGAGACATACGTATATATACACATAAATATATAGATAGATACATAATACATATACACATACAAAGTATATAGTAGTAGGATCCTGCTTTAGAGAGATATGATCGTCACGTTTATAGAAAATACGAACACGAAGAGTTACGGAAATTCCAAACGTCGATAGATATCAAACGTTATCGATAAGCTTCCGAGATATTCCTCTGTGTGTTCAGAGGAACGTCGCAAAGGTCTTGGCCATTCACACCACTAAACCCAAAACTAAAGTGAGAAAGCGTGACGTTAAGGACTTTTACTTCGATCATCGCGTTCATTAAATCAAACTCGTTATTTTCTTTCTTTCTTTCTTTCTGTTTTTTTTTGCTTGAACTCGAACTCATTTAGATATAAGCACGATTTTACGAACGATTCGTGCTAAGATATAATTGGAACGTTAGAAACTAAGATGCATACGCGTAGTTCGTAAAATGAAACAACAACAAAGCGGAGACATGACGGATATTATTGTTATTATTTTTTATTATTCGTCTTCTAATCTTTCGATCTTAAATTATTATTATTATTATTATTATTATTATTATTATTATTATTATTATTATTATTATTATTATTATTATTATTATTTATATAAGTCACATTAATAATTACACAAACACGCGTGCACGCACACATTCTAATCTCGAACGAATAGTGAATTTGGAATATTTACAAATTGTTATAATATGATCGATTAGCTTCGTTCTTTGAAGAGTCCCAATTGCGTACGTTCGTTCTTATCTGTTTGAAATTACTCGAGATCGAGACGATCGTCTTTATATTGATTAATTAAGTATTTCAATCAATCAAGAAAATGTGTTGATTATTTCGTCTGTCTGTTTTTTATCATTTATGATATTCACGATCACTGATATATCGAGTTTGAAGTGAATATACTAGATACAAATGGAGACAAGAAAAAAGTAAATAAATAAACAAACAGACACGATGAAATTGGTAATTACTATTAATAATATTACTATTATTACTATTGTTACATAGTACTACTATGTTATCATCTATTTGTTCATAGTACTACTATGTTTATCATAGATTTTTTTAATTAAATTATTTTCATTTATGCGAAATAGCCGAACAGGAAAGATAAACTATTACAGTAAGTAAAGACCTGGCCTTTACACCGATTGCGTTTGGCGTCTAGCTGGCACAAGAAGACACCACCGTGTCACGGTCATGACAAAGTGCAGATTTGCCTTGAAACCTCCTTTTGTCGTCACACTGGAACGAATTTTATTTAAACATGTTCGTAGGTGAGACGACAAAATTCTTAGAAATTTAATAAACCATGGTAAACGATACCTTTTGATTATTATTTAATTGGTTATTATTTAATTGACAGCGGTGATTCTTTTAATGTACGAAGAATTGTATGTACTTATGATTTTCGATCTAATTAAAAAAAAAAGATGAATAAATTTGAATTTTTGCCAGGAGTCGACTTATTACAATTTTAATAATTGTTCGATCGAATAAGATTTGATTATCGTTCCTTAACGGTAGACGTTTTATCGCTAACATTCGACATAGATATGTACAAGTATCATTTAATTATTCAGTTACTAATCAAATATATATATATATATATATATATATATAATAGTATATGTAATGTTTATATGTATAAGAGAAGTGATAATAAAAGATACATTTTTAACGTTTGCTTTATGAATACATATATGCTATAAAACTTAGTAATACTGAAAAAAAGAAAGAAAGAAAGAACAAGAAAAAATAATTTATTGATAGATATCAGCGGAGAAACGAGTCGTTTTGATGATTGATTCTGGTTCCTCCTTTTCTTTTCTTTCTTTCGGTCATTTCATATTAGATCGTGAATCGATCGACCGATATCATCGAGCCTCGATCGATAATTTAGTTCAATTATTTGTTCATTATTATTCTAAAATATTTGTTTTGTTATTACTAATTAAGTATGAATGGTTCGATCTATAATCTATTTCGTTATTTATATTGAGTTTGATTTATATTATTGATTGGATATTTTCACGGTTCGATTGAGCGTATCATACTTCGATATTTACTTAACAAATTTTCATTTCCATTAGGAATTAAAACTTTTATCTATCGATTGATTAGATTTCTGATTTATTCGAGATTTATTTAAAACTTTTAACCATTAATTAAATATATAGGTATACGTATATTTAAAGTAAAATCTGTAATCTAATTCGACACGTATACACTTTTATTCTTCTTCTTTTTATTATTATTATTATTATTATTATTAATTAAGTAACCATGGTTCCATAAGTAATTCAGTTCAAATATTTACGATATATTATTATTATTATTATTATTACTATTACTATTATTATTATTATTATTATTATTATTATTATTATTATTATTATTATTATTATTATTATTATTATTATTATTATTATTATTATTATTATTATTATTATTATTATTATTATTATTATTAATAGTAATACAGTATCCATAACTTGACTTGTAATTTAGTGCGTTGTTAATCAATTTACTTTTATTATTTGGTATTCATGGTACGAACGGAAATATTGCTCGATATTTATGAAGAGAATAGTTTTCTTTTCTTTCTTTGTATTTTTTTACTTTTTCTTCTATAGAAAGAGTAATCAGAGAGGGCGGAAGAGAGAGAGAGAGAGAGAGAGAGAGAGAGAGAGAGAGAGAGAGAGAGAGAGAGAGAGAGAGAGATACGTTGATAAAACGAGACTATTCGAAAGCCGAGAATATTCTAGGGTCTCGACATCTATCCATTGCAATATCGGCTTGTTGAGAGAGAGAGAGAGAGAGAGAGAGAGAGAGAGAGAGAGAGAGAGAGAGAGAGAGAGAGAGAGAGAGAGAGAGAGAGAGAGAAAGTCAAGGGTGCACTTGTCGTAGATGGTGGCTCCTCTTAATAAAATATATGCAGACAATGAGTCTTTAACAACGACGTGAAGTACCGATGATCTATAAATAACGTTCCAATCGACCAGCTTTCATCCTTACCAACGACGACGACGAGGACAAGGACTAGCCTTTGGCACTAAATTCTAATTTAATTTTGTACCAAAAAGATCGACGACAACAACAACGACGACAACGACGACGACGACGACGACAATAACGGAAAATTCATGTCACCTTAACTTTTCTTATATTTTTTGTTTCATTAGAACTTTTTTCGTTTCAAGCACGTTCAAGTTGCCTTATCGAATGAATTTAGAGAGAATTTAGAGCAAATTTATAAATCGATAATTATCGATCATACGATCAATAAATCGTATATGTAATTATTGTCACATTTTGTTTGAACATATTTTTGTCGGGTCCAATGATCTTATCTTGACAATTTTCGCGTAATCTCATGGAGAGAGTGTATACGTATATTTATATAATACATACATACATACATATATACATATATACATACATACATACATACATACATATATATATATATATATATATATATATATATATATATATATATATATATATATATATATATATATATATACGTATAGATTACACGTTTTGTGATAATATTCGTTATATAAATGAAGTGGTGTCCTCTTTTCATTTGTGGATCGATCACTCGCGATAATAATTTATCTTTCTCTTCCTTTTATATTCCTAGTATGTTTGTATATTTACTTTATTTTATTTCTATTTATTTTGTTTTATTTTGTTTTATTTTGTTTCATTTTTCTTTTGTTAATAGAACAATAGGCGTTGAGTTTATTCTCGTGTTATCTCGTCGAACCTTTACACCCCTATATAACTATTAAAATAAAAATCAAATATATCAGTATGCGTATATAATGTAATGATGAAAGAAAGTTATTCTATAATTGATATCGGTCGATTGATACATGATCTAATATGAAACAACGAAAGAAAGAAAAAAGGGGAAAACAAGAATCAATCATCGAATCGACTCGCTTCTCCGATGATATCTATCAATAAATTATTTTTTCTTTTTTTTTTTCTTTTTTTCAGTATTACTAAGTTTTATAACATGAATGTATTCAAAAAGCGAACGTTACAAATTTATCGTTTGTTATCACTTCTCATATACATATAAACGTTACATATACTATTAAATATATATATATATATATATATATATATATATATATATTTAATTAGTAACTGAATAATTAAATGATTCTTGTACATACCTATGTCAAATGTTAACGGTAAAACGTTTACTGATAAGAAACGATAATTAATTCTTATTCGATCGAACAATTATTAAAATTGTAATAAGTCGACTATTTGCACGATCATCGTATACATATCAATATCATTAATTTTTTTCTTTTATTAGGTCTAAAATCATAAGTACATACAATGCTTCGTACAATAAAAGAATCACCGCTGTCAATTGATTTGATCACCAATAATATAGCAACAACCAAGTAAATTGGATTGGAAAAAATGACCTAGAGAATTGTTAATTGATTTTTCATTGCTTTATCGTGTGCATTTGTAATTTCAGAAATTATTCAATGAGTACATATAACGGGAACAATGGCTGCAATATATGATGTGTGTGTGTGTGTTCGTGTTGCGTCTCTTTGTGCATGTGTATAGATATACATACATACATTATATGTAAATTTCGTGCACTTGGCATATTCCCATTTTTCCTTTTAAATTCTTATTTGTATTTTCGAATGAAGGAACGAACTCGAATGGAGTTCGAGAATATTATAAAAGAATGCGGAGGTGGTAGGAGAAAAGTGGAGGGGAGAACTTCGTTTCATTTTATACGAGAATAAAGATTTAAATCTGAAATTATTAATTCTATCATCTCTTAGTTGGCATTAGGTAGGTGAAGGTTGCAGTAAAAATTCGTGATTGCGTTTATGAGCGTTAGCAACGACTGCGAGGCAACGATCGATTTTGCGTAGTGAGGTGAAAAATAAATGCAATTCTTTACCCCTTCTCTCTCTCTCTCTCTCTGTCTTTCTTTTTCATAGACACGTTCTCTCTCTCTCTCTCTCTCTCTCTCTCTCTCTCTCTATCTATCTCTCTCTCTCTCTCTCTCTCTCTCTCTCTCTCTCTCTCTCTCTCTCTCTCTCTCTCTCTCTCTCTCTCTCTCTCTCTTTCTCTCTCTTAGAGAGAGGAGTACACTAATACTATTCTTCCGATATATTTTCCAGACTATCGCGTATCTCTTTGTGCAAACCAAACGTACGATTAAATGAACACCCAAGGTATTCACATGGTATTATTTTGAGTCGGTTAACTTTTTCTAGATCAAATAAAGTGACCTGAAAATATGTTTACTCGTTCGAGATTGATTGTTTATAGATTTACACCTCTGTTTTTTTTTTTTTTAATTCGATCCTATTTCGAGAATATTAGTTTTATTGTTTAATTCTATTTTATTTTATTTATTTATTTATTTATTTACTTTTTCTCTCTCTCTCTCTCTCTCTCTCTCTCTCTCTCTCTCTCTCTCTCTCTCTTTATTTCTCTTATTTTTTGACGTATTGTTTGTTTTTCGGGTTGATTCGATATATCGAAAATTTTTTCTTTACTTCACGTTATTTCATTTTATTATATTTCATTTCATTCTTTTGGACAATTTCGATATTTACGGTTATATAAAAAAAAATATTTTATTTTATTTATTACTTCTATTCTCTATTTGTCTTTGTTTTATATATCGATATATAGAAATCCTTGAGTTTGACTATGAAAAATTTTACTTTTTGTTTTTTGTTCATTTATGATTTTTACGATTATTTTTTTTTCTTTTCCTTGTATTCTCTCTCTCTCTCTCTCTTTTTATATTGCAAGGAGGTCAAGAAGATAGTACTTCAGTATCTAAGATTAATGTTAGAAACGAAGGACATTCTGATGGAATGTCTTTTCCCTCTGTACGTACATATATTTTTTACCTTTCATTTTTTTTTTGGTTAATTTATCTTTGTTATAGGTATGTATATGACATTCGTAAACCCTTTAGAACGTCGTATAACAACTTCGAAATCGCACAATCACGTACATATATGTATGTGTATCTTTTTGATTTTATTCTATTTTTTTTTTCTTTATAGTTAGTAACAGTATTAAAGTTAAATTTTATCTCGAAAGTTAATATTTGTTAAGTATAAGTTACATCTAATATAGTATAATTGCACTAGTTATCAATTAATTTAGATAGATAAAGAGACAGAGAGGGGGGGAGGGAGAGAGAGAGAGAGAGAGAGAGAGAGAGAGAGAGAGAGAATATAAATATGAATATATGTTGTATAGTAAGAGTATAGTTATATTTAATATAATATAATTATATTAATCTAAGTCGTAATATAAATTTCACATTACATAATTTCTCATTAGACACAACAAAAATTTAATTATAGATAATTAATGTTAGTGCAATACCTGAGATTTGTAACTTTGTACGAATACACGTGTACGTATATGTTCGTTCCAATCGCATAATCGCGAGCTTAGAAAATGGTGCCAAGGTAACAAAACGTTAGATCGAGTGCGTACAGTTGAGTTATTAAGTGCATTTAGAGGAGTATAATTAGAATCCTTCGAGATTAGATTATTTTTTCTTTTCTTTTTTTTTACTCCTTTTCTCTGTTTCTTTTTTTTTCATCGTAATAATATTTCTAAGAAAATATAGTAGCAAGAAAAGTAACAATTTCTCTTTCTGTATTTTCTATTTTCTTCCACTTCGTTTACTTTTTTTTTATTTTTACTTTTTCTTGATTTTTATTTATTTATTTATTTGTTAATGACGTCCTCGCGAACGTCGTTATTAAAGGGCGTAAGCGCGAAAGCAGAAAACATGGCATTTTCCGAATAAGCAAGATTTCTTTCGTCAGCTTCTTTTATATATTTCTGACTTGCTTGAGCCCATAAAACCAAAATTTCACGCTGTGAAGATCATGGACAATAAGATAGGAGACAAAACGTGCGAGAACTTCGTGTGAAAGGCTTGACTGTATGTATGTATGCATGTATCTATGTACATGTATATGTTACTCAAATCTTATGTTCGAGATCATTTTGTTTTCTTAACCACAGAAAGAAAGAGAGAATAATTATTCTGATTATTTCAGTTAAATCTCCATAAGACAATTTTTGATTTATGTCTAATTAAAAATTACATAAAATAAATTCGAATAATAAATTATATTAGTATAATTATATTAAATTGGATATAAGCTTTTAATCGTTAAACTTCTTACTGATGGATGAATGAAATAAAATTTAATAAAATATAGAATATATGACCTCGAAGTTACATGACATGTGTTATTGAAATAAAATTGTATTATTGTTTTAAATTAAACCACTTAAATGTTATAGGTAATTAAAAGTCCGTCTATTATTGTTTAAAAAGAAAAATTATTGTATTGAGATTATGGTAAAATAAATTCCAATAGAATTTGATTGTGGTGATGTAATTAAAATTTCTCGATATTGTTGATTAACATTATATAAAATTGATATATTTGATAATGCATATTATTTAGAAATTAGAAAAATAATCACAATGTTTATTATCACGTTCAAATGAGAATAAAATTAATTGAAATAGAATCGGATATCAGTAAAATAATCAATAGTCTAATTTTCGATAAGTATAATAAGTAAATAAACAAATAAATAGCTCGATATCGTAGAATATCATCAAATTATAATATTTGATAAAAATGTATCATATTAATGTAAAATGTAGTAAAAAAAAAGGAAACATTAGATAATTTAGTAATACGTTGAGGTGAAAATAAAATCAATTAAAACAGAATTTTATGTTAACATACTAAAATGTAATAGTATTTACTTGAAGCATTTTATTTAAATAAATTAAAAAGGAGAGAGAGAGAGAGAGAGAGAGAGAGAGAGAGAGAGAGAGAGAGAGAAATAAGTATAGTAGTAGATAAACCTTTAACGAATATTGCAAATTTCGTTGAAATTTTTATTATATAAAATCTACATTGTATTTATAAAATTATAATTTCGAGATGGAAAGAAAAAAGGATTGGGGTGGAAACAAATAGAAAGAAATAAAGCGAAAGGAATGAACGTATTATATAATGAAACTAAATCGGATCTCTTGTATATCTCGTTTTAACACTGTTGTTGTCTTCTTTCTTTATGTCTTTTTTTTCCTACATCTTGAGGAACCGACTTATTGCGAAACTTTTAATTTGAACGAAATTACGAAAAATTATTATCCGATCTTATTCGATCTCTTTTGTCGTTTGTGCTATTGTAAAAGAAAAACTTTCTATATATATTTACTTCTTTTTCGATAATAAAAAAAGTAAAAGGAAAAAAGATTCGAAAAAGAAAAGAGAAATAATAATAAGAAGAAATAAAAACAAAATGGAGAATA
>OU964970.1:825101-867601 GCA_918808275.2 Dolichovespula sylvestris | reverse complement strand
GCCGTTTCAGAATGGTTTCCTATATGTATCTAAATGTCTGAGAGAGAAAAAATAGATAGAAATATAGTTAGATGGATCAACGTTAACATTGATAAGTTCAACCTGAAAGGTTCACCTTGTACTATTCTTTTCAGATGACGATTAGTGCTCGTCGATGCTAAAGTAGCTATGAAGTACTGAAGAGTCTTGTATTCGAGTTAGCGGATGAAGTGTCGTGAGTGAAGATGAGAGTTCGTAAAAGTTGAAGGAGGAAGGAAAACCTACACAACGAACAGCAACAACCTGCCTCGTTCATTGCGACCAGCCACATATCTCACGTTAAGGTAAAATTTTCTTACATTTTTCTGTACATATCCTTATTTTTTTTAGCAGGACTCTACAGATTTTTTGGGTAAGAACGTAGCGTGTATACGAATATATATATATATATATATATATATATATATATATATATATATACTAATACTACTACTACTACTACTACTACTACTACTAGAGAGTAGTATAAAAAATTATTAATATAGGACCTATACTACAAGAACGTAATATACAAAAAATATATGGTATATTACGAGAACGTATCATACCAAAAAATCTATAGTTTCTCCTAGAGTATTGTTTTTATAAAAGTATTACGAGTGGTATTAGTTGGACGTATCGATTTATGTAAAATTCACTCCAATACCAAGAACGGATTCACGCGATGAATATAAATATGGATTGATCATTGGAGATCTTAGTTAACTCGTTATCTTATTTAAATCGTGTCACAATAAACATTCTTCTTATGTATCGTTATTTATTTATTTATTTATTTATTCATTTATTTTATCTTTTATGTTTTTTGAAAATATTTCGAAACATCGAATAATATCGTTTATGATAAAAATATTAAATATCGAAGATAGTACGTAACTTTACCAGAGAGTGTCTTTTAAGTAGTATTAATCAATGATAAAGTTATAAGATTACAAACGTTTAACAAAAGATACATAGTTTTAGTGATATCACTAGTATCACACAAATATAAAATCGTGTAAGAAAAATTAGATTATTCATAATTTGTTAAATATTTTTCATGATACAATAATATATACGATTTATCATTATATTATATATTTAAAAGAAAAAGAAGAAAAAAAGCTGCACATAATTTTTCCTATATCTGTATTATTATTCTATAGGTATATGTTAATAAAAAAATAAATAAATAAATAAAAAAGAAAAAAAATAGAAAGAAAATCACGAACATATCCCAGTGACATGTTCTCTTGGCGATTTCTCCGCGTCAATTTTACCGCACCCTTGCCCGTAACCCTATTCTCTCGCATAGAAAGAGTACGCTTTTCTCGGGTTTGCGTGATTCCATGAACTAACCGTGTCACGACGCGATTAACAAGCTATACTCAAGAACCGTAGAACTGAGACGACTACTTGTACATAAAAATCGACGAAATAAAGATTCGAATCTCTTCAAAAGTCGAGGGAAGTCGTCGACTTGAGTTCTTCTTCAAAAGTATCGAACGATCAATCGATTATCAGAAATCTGACGAGTATTGGAAAGTTTCGCGGAAGAAAAAAGTTCTGTGATAGAAATCTTTCAAAGTAAGCCGATTTTATTATTAATGCGAAGGAATAAAAAATTGACAAAATAAACGATAGAATTTCGATAAGTAATGATATAATATAGAAATATATAGAATCATACAGATGTGAATTTTGATCTCTAAAGAAAAATTTAAATGGGATTGCAAAAAAGAAACAACAAAACAAAAATGAAAGACAAAAGAAATATATGAATATTAATTAGAACGAGAATTCGTTTTTTTTGATAATAATAAAAATTCTGTTATTATTAACAGAAAAAAAATTATTCGCGAACATATAAAAATTTAATACATTTTATTACCTCTAAAAACAATTTTTATACCTTCACTATAAAGTCTTTTCAAGAGACTTACAAATTTGATGTTCCTACATAATAAATGAATAAATAAAAAGAAAATAAAAATAAATGGAAAAAGTAGCCATTTTGTCTTCTTTTTGTGATCTTACGGAAGATGGCCAAACACGCTCGTACATTAAAGAGACTTAAAAGATTAATACCAGAATCATCGCAGTGTTATTTCTAACAAAGTTAGTTTCTTAATCAGAGTTCTCGCTATCGTTGTCATCGATACGAATTGCGTCGTTGGTGAAAATGTAACGCGTTTGTGTCCTAGATATCCAACGGCACTATATGCGAAGGTCGTTAACTCTCTGGCGTCGGTACGTCTGGCGACGCTAACTCATCGTTAATTTTCCATGTACATATAGTTGCTAATCCTAATACGTGTGAACGTGTTGTTCGTTCGTTCCTATCTTCGTCTACGCGTTTTCTAATTGTTTGGATGAATCAGTTCGTGTCGTCGTTTTATTTTTCTGATTTAAAGAATCTTATTGTTACAAGGTTCACGTCAACGTCAATGTTTATCTATCGCTCTTTATTAATTGCAATTTTTAACGTCTGTTTAGGTAAATTCGAGTTTTAAACAATCGTTAAGTCGTTAAAACGGTCATGATTTAAAAAACAAAGGAGAACAGGGAAAAAGGAAAAATGAATTTCTAAATGCACAACAATAATTCTACATTCCTTAGTTCAATTTTTGTCATTTTCACGGAAGAAATAATAATAACAATATCCGTTCGACAATGTGCGTTAGATATATCGAAGTTACATCGTTGTTTTACCGTTTTAGCAAAAGCAACAATTACATGTATTACAGTCGCGATTAAAGATACCATTAATTCGACCTTAGAATATTTATTTATAAAAATATTATTCACGAAAAATTATTCTTCTCACATACAAGTCACATGTAGACTTCAGAGAAACGTAGTGCTGATGTTAGAAAGAAAAAAAAATAAACAAAAAAAAGATAAAAAGGAAAAAGAAAAAGTCCGTTGGTAGCGGAGAAACATATTACGTTGGCTGAGAGAGAGAGAGAGAGAGAGAGAGAGATAGATAGAGAGAGATCCATTGTAATCGAGTAAAAAGGAAGGAAGTGGTAAAAACAAAAAAAACGTGAAATTCTGAAGAAAGCCGTTTGAAATGGTCTAAGGATGTGGATTTTTTAGAGTTGTAAAAGAAAGAGAGAGTGAGAGAGAGAGAGAGAGAGAGAGGGAGAGAGAGAGAGAGAGAGGGTGCGGCATACCTTATTGAGGATTTCTGACACTTTCCTCTCATTCTCTCTCTCTCTCTCTCTCCCTGTGTTTCCCTCTATCTATCTATCTATCAATCAATGTATCTCTATAATTCTTTCGAGGTGAATAGTACGTTTTAAGGAAGAGATGATGACGATCGTAGTCGGTAGTGTTGCTCAACGATTTACTGTTGAAAGTTCGTCACGTAATTTCTCAAATTCACGGATCATGAAAGTTAACCTCGCGAAAGTGTAGCGTTCTGGATACGCGACTTGTGCGGAGTCTCTCAGAATGGGACGGGCTAAGCCACGTGACGTTACTCTAGAGCGTTCCGTGCCGCAACGCCCCGTATTGATCGAACGAACATCAGCTGTACGGTTGGTAGCATTTATTTCTAACCCTCTGATGGCTTGACTCTGACTCAACCACCACCGGCCTACTGACATTGTCACTTTCTCCGTTCTAACATTTTATCTTCTCTCTTTCTCTTTCTGTTTTTCTCTATCTGTACCTCCCTCCCTCTCTTTCTCTCTCTCTCTCTCTCTCTCTCTCTCTCTCTCTCTCTCTCTCTCTCTCTCTCTCTCTCTCTAATCATTTTTTAATTTCTTATTCGAGGTATTTTATAATTCGTTGAAATGATCTTAATTGCCATGGTTATTATAGATTCAAAATTTGGTAGAATTTAGTTTAATGCATTTATTGCTTTTTAAAAAATACATGCTTTTCTGTGAGTGTGGTTTATATATATATATATATATATATATATATATATATATACACATATATATTTTCTCTCTCTCTCTCTCTCTCTCTCTCTTTTTGATTCATTTGGTATACATGATCAATGACGCCAAACGGTGTTACACGTATCAATAGCAATGTAAATAATTTCGCCAATTGGCGTTCTACCCAACGAATGTGGTAATGTTTTTGGGAGAAATTGAAAAATGTGATGGTTATATATTAATAGCTTATTTTCAAGAATACCAATTTAATTTTATCATTTTTCGAATAATATTATAATATTAGTCATTTTATCCTTTCGAATATTTCGTTCTCTCTTACCATCTTTCTTTATTCCTCTCCGAAGCTTATTACAATAAAACAAAAAGACATTATCGTCTTCTCCTCGAAGGTAGCATATTTTTTGTTAAAACGTTGAGCATCATGATAAGGTTTAAAGTAGTAATTACGTTAAATACGCTTTAAAACAAGCTTAAATTTCTGATATTAAAATGATGGCGATGAATTCTCATGATCTTTTATATGTATCTATCAAAAGTGAGTTGTGAATGTTATCGCTTGTGCAAAATTAACTTTTTGCCAGTAAATGTTATAATTAGGATAGTAGTTGAGAACAATTGGTCCTTTAGAACAGCATTTATCAATCTACAAGGTTGGGGTTAAATTTTTCAACGGATCGTAAAATGATAGCTACGACCTTACGGCAAAGTGATAAATGTGATCGGGTAATGTAAGAGATTTCCCGGAATGTTTCTTTTCGTAGAATGTTCTTATGAATTCCGAAAGAATATCGAGATGGTTGTATTTTTAAAAATAATATAGAGTGACTCTTCAAGGTCTATTGGCTCTTTGAAAATTATACTTAGATTATAAATAATTGGATTCATGAAAAACAATATATCTATATTTATGCCACGACTAAAAGGTTGAGAAACGCTGCACTGAAATTTCATCATTATTATGGAGATTGAAAGATTAATTAATTTGTGATACTTTAATGGACGTCATTCGAGTCATTTAGATATCGTAAATATTATTAATTTTGAAACAATATTGACAATAATTGACTATCCTAATTAATTATCTGAAAACATTTATACGAAAATTATTTTAGATCTATTCTGTAGTAAACGTCAAAGATATATAATCAAGTGATTTCTAAAGTAATCTGTCAATCGATATTTCGTAGTACGGTCAGGAGACTTATAGAAGTATGTAGCTCATGGGAAAATAAGAAATCAAGGAGGGTAGGAGGTCGACCGTGGATAGTGAATGATTTAGTGCGTTCTCGCTTTACACTCACTGCGATAGCCGTCCGGTAAGTACGTAAATTGCTAGTATGTATATTCCGCAAAATCAAAGAAACGTCACCTACTTAACTTTGGATGACGTAAAAATCAAATGTAACAGATGGTCATTGGAAATGAGCTTATTATTACATTCGTAATCTGTCAAAGTTCTCAGATGACTTTTATTTGCAATATATAGTATCACTTACATATTTTAATCTCTCTATAAATACAACGTTTGTATTTATTAGTTTTTTTTTCTTCATTTCCCCTCTCTCTTTCAATTTCTAGATAATTAAAATTTAGAGAGAGATTATTTTTATTGATATGAATAGTTAGGATTTTTAATTTTCATAAAAACGTTTATTTAATTAATTAATTCATTTAATTATTTATTTATTTATCGATCTCTATTTATTTCTATTTAATTAAAATTCAGGAAGAGATTATTTTTATTAATATGAACAAATACGTTTTTTAATCTTTATGATACATATTTTTAATCTTTTATTTATTTATTTATTTATTTCTTTGAATTTCCAATAAAGTAGAGTTTACAGATTATTCTTATTTATATAAATAATAATATCTTTTAATCTCTATAAATACAAAGTTTATTTACTTATTTATTTGATCATTCATTCATTCATTCATTCTATCATTCATTCCTTCATTATTCATTCTATCATTCATTCTTTCATTCATTCATTCATTCATTTTTTGATCGATTTCTTTTTATTTAAAATTCGAGTCTTTTCCTAAAGAAATTAATTATCGTGTGCATGCGGAGATCTAGTTCAAATCGAATAAATTAATTAATTCTTGGAGCAAAAACGTTCAACGTCCGATGATTGAACGAACGTAAGAAATAAAAAAAAATAGGAAAAGAGAGAGAGAGAGAGAGAGAGAGAGAGAGAGAGAGAGAGAGAGAAACGAATAAAGAGAAAGTGTTGAGTTCGTGTGAGATTTACCATCCTCATTATTTTCAATTACGAAGCTTTCTCGGCCTTGCTCGGAGCAATCTCAAGATTGGATCGTCGTGTTAGAAAAAGAAGAAAAAAGGAAGCACATGAAAAAGTAAAAAAGAAAAGAAAAAGAAAGATGAGTGAGATAGACTCTCAAGCGTCGACATTAGGCCCTTATACGAAAGTTATGCGCCAACACGCGATAACACTCTAAGCTTTTGCTTTAACTGACTAATCTCTCTCGTCCTCTCTTTTCTGCTTTTTTTTGCTTCTTCTACTTCTCTCCCTTTCTCTCTCTCTCTCTCTCCCTCTCTCTCCTTCTCTTTCCTTTCTCTCTTTCTTTTTTTATTTATTTTGTTATCTTTTTGCTTCTTGTACCTCTTTTTCTTTCTCCTCCTTTTCATTTTTTTATTATTTTTTTGCTCCTCGTATCTCTCTCTCTCTCTCTCTCTCCTTCTATCTTACTCTTTCTCTCTTACTCTTATTCTTCCTTTATATCTATCTCTATATTTTTTAGTACTTATGTGTCAACATGATCGAACTCTTGAAGTCATCAGCACTAGAAGCACCAGCCTCGGGCTGTTTCAGAGGATACTGTATGTTTGCGGTTACTCATTTCCTAGAAAATGCAAAATCTTGTACCCAACGGATAACACTTGATGATCTCGTGAGAGAAATTTCAACATGGCAAATATTGCGTTACGTTCACGCCTTATGACTTGGTTCACTGACTACGGATCTGTGTATCTATGTATGTAGTATGTATCTACATACTTATGTTGAATATAACTCGTTTCGAGATGACGATTCCCTTCCAGTCTACTGCTTTTGAAAATTTTATTGCCGTATCGATCTAAAAAAATGACAGAGGGAGAGAGAGAGGGAAAGAGAGAATGATGATAATATAAAATATAAATTTTATTCAAAGAGAAATATTAAGATAATATACATAAGATATTTAAGAAAAATTAGAACATATATTTATGAAAATAAGATTTCAATCTAATTTTCAGATATTTAGAAGTATATAGCACGGTTAATAAATAATAGATAGATATTTTATTCTTCCCCTCAGGGTTTGAAGGCGCTTTTCCAGAGGAGCGTGCCCAAACCTCTTACAAACCATACATAAACCTCTTTACACCAATCTTACATCTAACTAAAGCTACCTTATAACTAACTTATAATTATCTTACATACTAATCAACTTAATGTAAAATACTACTCGAATAACAACCAAATAACAACATAACAAAACAATATACAACTAAAATGATTAAATAACTAAAATGACTAAATGAGAGAGAGAGAGAGCGCTAATTCCCTGACATCGATTGGGCTTCCGGTACCACACATACACACACATTCACCTCTGCAAACTCACACTCCCATCCCCCCTCGTCTCCCTCCCTTTTTTCCCCTCTTTTCCTTTCCAACTCCCTCATCCACCATATTTCTACGCGGAAATAGCGGGTAGTACTCGTTAAAGAAAATTTTTCGCAAGACTGAAAATAAAGTTGTAAAGAACTCTGAGTGTAGAGTTAAAAAATAGAGAAAGAAAAAGAAATTAATTATTTACAAACACGATCTTTCTCTTTCCTTCAAAAGTCGCTTTGCTAGAAAAACGTGACGTTGAGAAAAATAAAATAAAAACGAAGTTTATTTCGAAGTAGAAGCAAACGAATTCGAAAGCTGATTGATACCATGACAATGATTATCGAATGTTGTCCGTCGAATAACAAAGGATTGTTTGTTGTTTTTTCATCCGAAAGATCTTGGCTCTCGCCTTCAACACAAGATCGTTTAACGATCTTATCGTTTACGTAAACGAGTTTGTTCCTGGCTCACATTGTAGTCGTTAAATGAATAAACAATTCCAATCTTGATCGATGGGAGCCTATCTTGAAATATTCAAATATTATTGTTGAAAATTTCTCTATTTTCTATAAACTAATTTTTATTTATGTATAGAAAAAAAATTATATAATGTTAACGCATGTGTATATATATATATACACATATATATATATATATTTACACACACACACACACACACACACACACACACACACACACACACACACACACTTTACATAATATAATAATTGTACAGTTCAATGTACATGTACATACTAAAAAAATTAAATTATTACACTAATATATTATATTATACTATACTAATTTATATATATTTATAGTTATATATATATATTACCAGTAGTAATTGATATAATAAATAATACATTAAAATTAGTTTTATATATAATTATATACAATAACTTATAATTAATGATATAACATAAACGTAAATTATCGATCATTCAACATTTAGAACCTTTTTTTCACATTAAGACTCATACCAATGTTTCTTTTTTTCGCGTACTTACGTCCAAATATTTTTTAAATAATAATAATTATTATTATCATTATTATTATGGTACTAATCATTTGTCAACTTATCTGTTACAGATGACATAGAATGGGTTGGGTGGTGCTAGGGCGGTGTGCGGGTGGTGGCGGCCGCCTCTCGTCCATCCTCTCGCTGTCTCTCACCTCCCTTGCAAGTTCCCTCATCTTTACCATCCTCTGTATCCTCACACTCGCCCTCACTCTTGCCAGTCTCGTGCGTGCCGAGAACAACATGTACGTATTAAGAAATATATATCTTCTCTTTTCGTCTTTATTTTTCTCGCCTTGATCGATCTTATTTTCTTGATCGTTTTATAACATAAATTCAAAAACACGTTAGACATTATTGAAACTAGAAATTTCGATAAAATTTTATATTTTTCTTTTTCGTAAATGATCGAAAAAATAAAATAAAACGAGTGGAAAAAATAGGATATTTACTATATATATATATATATATATATATATATATATATATATATATATATTATTGTTTTTATTATTATTATTATTATTATTATTATTATTATTATTATTATTATTTGCTTTAGAAGGGTTCGAAGATGTTATTACTACAATGGCTCGATTAATATCTTTACAAATTATGTTCACTAACACATAACAAAAATGAATCATATTTATTTTTATTTAATATTAAGTATTTTTTTAGCATGATCGAATTAGCTTACAATCTTGTAAATAAAACGACAGCGGATATCGCTGGCTATCGAATGTATTCGGACACTTCTCTATCTTTCACTTTTCTTTTCTGTTTTTATTATTATTATTATTATTGTATTTTATTTTATTTATTCCCATTAATTGATAAACAGAAATTTTTCAAAAAATTGCAATCGATGCCAATCGTAATAATTATCATCTGTCCTTCGACCAGCAGATTGTTTTTTATATACTTGTTCTAAAAATTTTCTTCAATTTTGCAGTTGCGATTGGTATTTTGTTACAAATGCATATCGAGAACACATTTATAGAGAGTATTATTATTTATACAGGGTGGGGTAACAACTGATCATCTTGATCGTTAGCGTTTTTTTTTTTTTTAATATGGAGAAACTGTGTTAACCAAAGTCGTACGATACGGAGGAAGTCATAATAAGGTAGTAATACTTTTGTTGCAAGTGGACATGCGAAAGATATACGAAGGTCAATCGTTTTTTTTTTTATCAGTATCATATATTTTGAATTACATTGATTTTATGCAGCATGCCATTCTCTATAAAAAAAAAATATTAACTGATATATATAGAAAATGAATTAGTTTAAGACACAGTTATAAGCGCTTATTCTGCACTTATTTTGCGCATTTGTTTCAAATCTCTACGACTTTTAATTCTGGAGATATTCCCATGTAAATGGTATACGTGACTATCAATATTGTAGAAAAAAAACGATTCCTTCGGTAAAAATAATAATTTGTTTATTAATACTTTATTAATTAATTTAATTTTATAATTCAGTCGCAATCTGAAGTTTTGATTGACGAAAGTGAAATGAATTTGGTTTGTAAGAATTTGTTTATATAAATTATTTATAACAATTTGTTAATTAATTATTAACAGTAGATTAAAAAATGGAGAATATTTTGCTCTTTAACGTAATATTCAAATTAAATTTCTACGATTTTTAATTCCGGAAATATTTGCATGTAAATGCATGATGTGGTTAATAACAACATATAACAGTATTTTTTATTTTATAGAAAAAAATAATTTGTTAATTAATTTAGCTAATTTAATAAATCAGTAGCGATCTGAATTTTTTTCTTTTTTTTTTTTTAAGAATAAGATGAACTTTGTTTATATGAATTTCTTCATAAAAATTGTTCATAACAATTTGTTAGTTAATTATTAACAATACATCGAATAAATGGAGAAAATTCTGCCCTTTAAAATAACATTCGAATAAAGTTTCTACGACTTCTCATTCCGGAGATATTCCCGTGCAAATGCAAGACGTTTATAATAACCCACTGACCTATATAATTTCATTCAATTGGTTCAATCACACACTGACCTATATAGATTCCAAGAATTTTTGCGACCCAGCTGGACAGGTTACTACTACTGTATATACTATTACTACGAACAGCTGTAGTATATGAATTATGAATGAAAATCTTTCGAAGATGATAACTACGGAACGAAAAATTGTAGAGACTTGAAAAAACATCGTTTTCAAGCGTTATTTATTCTTCATTTACTTAAATATTGCAATAATATTGATATAATAAAATCGATTTTGTTAATAATTTTTTAAATTAAATTTTTTCTTTTCTTCCTATTCTCGTTTATATTATTCTATGTAATAAAGATATAATTACAATGAAATCATTAAAATTTTTATTTTATATATAGTTATTAATATAATTATATAAATTTTACTTTTGTTTTTTTAAAATAACGGATAGAAGATCTAATGATATTCATCAATATACGAAACTGATATATCGAAAAATCGAAAGATTTTTCTTCGTAACTCTTATTATATTTTAGTTGTATCTATTTACAATTTCTTAGAAATATTTAAATTAAAATATTTTCTAAATTAATAATTTTTCAGCAATAAATGGTTTTAATATTTGTTTATAGAGAAAATGTCGAGTTGCATCGTTCACTTCGGTATTTTTGTATTCACGTATCCATCTGTAACAAAATTATTATCGCTATATTATAGTCCTCTCCACACTATACGACTTTCGTAAACAAACTTTCTCCATATCTCTAAAAAAAAAAAAAGAAAGAACTCAGATATTCAAGATGATAAGAGTTACTGCCCCATCCTGTACGTACGTAGTAAGTAATTGATCTAGCGATCGTGATGTAGTCACAATCGAAGAGGAACAAATTATGATACTCTAGCGTGTTATAAAAATTATATTTGTTCAATCAACATATTATATATATTAATATATACATATGAATGAAATATTTTCCTCAGGAGGCCGTGTAGATGCTATTTACATATTATGTGCGTTTAGAGAGCAATGTCTTTTCTTGTTCGATCAGTAGCTCTTATTATTATTATTCTTATTCTTCTTCTTCTTATTATTATATTATTAATATTATTATTACATATTATATACACTTCAAAAGAATGTGTTTGTAGGTATGTTACAGATAGATAAGTTGAGAGAACAATATGGACAATTTTCATGATTGTTAAAAAAAGAGGACCTCGAATAGTTAAACCGATCGGTAGTCAATTGTCGTTGCTTTAGAAAATGAGCAAAAAATAAACAAAAAAAAAAAGAATAAAAAGAAAAGACAAATGAAAACGATCGAAGAGTCATGTGTATGAGGAAAGTTATAAAGTAGTAAAGGTACACACATGATCAGAAAATGTAAAGTATACACTAAACCGTTCGTGTTCCTACTCCGATTCCTTTCAACGACATTAACTTTTGTTAAATTGCATGAAATAATGGGGGGAAAGTTAAATCGCGCTTAGAGTTAACTATATTGGTCATTATCGAGATATGTAAGTTCGCAAAAAAAAGTTTGAAGGAATACGTGAGCATATTAAAAAGAAAGAAGTTTCCCTGGCAACTTTCGATTTTTCTCGAAATAAAAAGAAGAAAGACAAAAAATTTATATGTTTCGAGGATAATCATCAGGTTCGAGCACAAGAGGATGAGCAAAAAAATGTTTTCTCGGTCCGAAGATGTCGCATCACGGGGCCCATTTTTTATAATTAAAAAAAAAAAAAAAAAGAAAAAAATGAATTGGAAGTTATCATCTTGTACATATAGTGAGTTGTATTTTGCAGCTTCGAGGAGGGCAAATCGGACAAGGAGATTCTGGATGATCTGCTGCAGACGGCGCGTTACGACAAGCGGCTTCTGCCCCCGGTCCAAGGTACACTGAGGCCCCCGCCCCACACCCGCCAAGACGACTACACCCCTGACCTCGTACCCAATGACCCCGACCATCCAGAGCACCTCGAACATCACCGGCACCGCTACCACCACACAGCACCACACAACCACAGCTCACTGCTCACCCCTCGTCGAAAGGGTACTCTCTATATAAGATCGACCCGTTCATATTAATGATAATAATAATAATAATGTTGATGATGATGGTGATGATGATGATGATGATGATGATGAAAGCGACGAAATAAACAATCGAAGATAAATGACTTTGCAAGATAGTTAGAGACAAAGTAATCGAGTCAGAGAATTTCTGTATGTGTGGGAGAGAGAGAGAGAGAGAGAGAGAGAGAGAGAGAGAGAGAGAGAGAGAGAGAGAGAGAGGAGTGAGGAGAGTACTTTTAGGTTGCGTGTATGTGTATGGTCATGGTCGGAAGTAAGTGAAAGGATAGAGATAGAGTGAACCAAGTTCGTTCAGTAGAGAAAGTCTACGAGAGGTCAGCCGAATCGGAGAGACTACGTCCGACCTTTGACGGACTTTATTCACTGCAACTCACGCAAGTTACAAACAATGAAAGAGAATTTCCTTGATCGTTTACGCTTTGACTTTTATACACTACTCTGTTTTCGAGGCATATACATATTTAGGTACGTCGTTAGATTCATCTAATTCCTTGTTAACGCAGGTATGTTAAACGAGTGATTTATTTAAAATATTTTTTGTTAATATCTATTTCGTGATATTTAGAAAATTAAAAGTATGCGTTTTGGCGGGTATAGAATCTTAAAATAAAAAAGAAAGGAAAAATAAAACAAAAACGAACCTGAAAAATTATCGCAAAAAATTTTCTTCTATAATGTTTTATATTTATAAACGAAATTATTAGAATTCTTAGTAGGAAATGTCAACTTCGTTAATTACGTTAAAATGGAAATGAACGGAAATAGAAAGAATTATGTATAAAAATTTAATTGAAATTCCAAGGAATTAATGAAGTTTCTTTTACCTTTTCCATTTAATTATTAAACAAAGAGTCTCTTCCTCGTTAATGTATTCCGTTATAAACGAGTTAATTTCGGGCAACACGGACGAGCCGCCGTCGTTATTATGCCACGTTCATCGAGTCTCTTTCATCGATCGACAAAAAGTATCACGTAGGAAATACCTACTATAGTAAAGCTATTCGCGTTATAAACGGAAAAGCTCGTTTTAGCGCGATGGAAAAGCATCAAACGCATCGACGCATTATTTCACAAGAGTTTCACCGTATAGTTAAGTGAATATGCGCGCCTCGTAGCTCTTATCGTTTTATTTTTCCGTTAGACGGCCATTCCAACGTGAAAATAATTAATAGTATAATATATCATTACGATAATTTAATTGAAAATTATTATCGTTAAATTTACATTGAGTGCATTTATTAACAGATAAATTAATTCGTAGTGTAAAGTTCGTGTTTTTTATATTATCTTAATACAAATATGTGCTAATCGAACGTTACCCTTAAACTTTATATCAAGGAAATCCTTTTTCTCTTTTACGCTCTATTTTTTTATATTTTATTTTTATATAAATGTTGGCGGCATGCAAATTGTATGTATATATATGTATATATATATATATATATATATATATATATTTAATTAATTATTAATTTTTTATTATAATAAAATTGATAACAATATCATTTTATTATTATTTTAAAAGTAAAGAAGAAAAAAAGATCAAAATGTATGAAAAAATTACTGCAAATTTTACGATCATCAATTCTTTCGTTTTTTTTTTTATTCTTTTTTTTTGCATGTACCATTGTCCAACAAAATTCGCTATTAATAAAGTATAAAATGAAAACTAATAAAAAGAGACGACGTTTTTGTTCCGATTAGGCTGCACTCGAATTCGACTTTATGTTGGAGCCTTGAGCCGAGAGCTTCTTGCTAGGGAAAGAGCTTTTATCAGATATTCTATGGCAAATGGAAACATCAGTGATAAGAGGACGTATTGCTAGCAGTAACAGCATCAGCCACAGCAGCCAGCAGCAGCAGCAGCTTGTAGCTATCGCTCGTAGAAAAAGCTCCGGGGACTTATTAGGCACTCTGCGAATTAGTTGTTTCCTTTCGAGCACTTCAGCTTCTTCGACACTCTTGCAGTATCTCGATTTTCTCGAAACGATAGCTGTTTTAACAACGGCACTCTGCTTTCTCGATAGGAAAGGCTTTTTTTTTACTTTCGTTCATTCGTTCTTTCTTTCTCTTTTCTTTTTTTTTTATTCTTTTTCCTTTCTTTCTTATCTTATCTCTACGACATTGAAAGCTGATTGTGAAGCTGGCAAATTTGTACTATTTCGAAATTCAATATTTCTGATACAGCTGTGCCCGATATTCTCAACTTTGCTCGCTCATAAAATTGCTTATTCTTCTTCCTCTACCTCTAAGTCTATTACTTCTTCTTTTATTAGATAATATCTTTGATAAGAGTTTCGAGCTTTTAAACATTTCCTTCAAGTCGTCTCAATTTTATTAAAGGATATATATATATATATATATATATATATATATATATATATATATATATAATAATAGCAATGTTCTTTCATGCAGAAATGACATAGCGGTTTGATATTAAAATTCACTAGGTATTATGAAATATTGTAATTATACGGAAAATAAATTCAATGATGGTAAGACGAATCTAGAAGAAGGGAGGAACGTTATATAGTGTGGATCCAAGCTCGGTTTTATGAATTTTAACAGAAAAAAATAGTGCGCGCGCGTGTGTGTGTGTGTGTGTGTGTGTGTCAGAGAAAAAAAGAGAAAAAATTGAATGAAAGAACGAGAGAAAGAGAGAGAGAAAGATAGAGCATATAAGTAAGAACTTGAAGAGGCTTTTCTTTCTTCTTCGATAACTTTCCTCGACATAGTCTAGCACAAAGACGACTCTTGTCGTCTCTGCACCGGCAAGTTGATTAATTGTGAGAGAAGAAAATTACGGGAAGAGAGAGAGAGAGAGAGAGAGAGAGAGAGAGAGAGAGAGAGAGAGAGAGAGGTTCATAGTTACATCATTAAGCCATAAATTTATTTCGTGACATGGAGTCGAAAGCTTTTCTCCTATTTCTATAGCCTTTTCTCTTCTTCTCTCTTTCTTTCTCTCTTTCTCTATCTATCTATCTATCTGCGTGTAAGTATAAATATGTATATAAGTAATGTATGCATACATTTATGTGTCTACTACTCACGTAGATCAATGAGGGTCACGTCCTTTTTGTAATAATCATCGAAGTGAAGTCACGTGCTATGCGATCTCACGAAGATATTGCAGGCTCCTTTACTAATTGGTTCTTTCTTTTTCTTGTCTTTTATTTGTTTCTTTTCTTTATTTTTTTCCTTTTTCTCCTTCTTTTTTCCTTTCTTTCTTTCTTTCTCTCTTTCTCTCCTGTTTTCCTCTTCTTTTTTTCCTCCTTTTGACTCGTTAACTCTATTTAGAGAGACTTCTTTCTCTCTCTGTTTGTCCGAAAAAAGAATAGAAGTATCGTGATAACTTGACGGATTAGATTTGAATAAAATATTCACGATGTCTTTTAAGTATTCGAGGTAGAATTTTTTATCATAAATTTATAGTCAAATTTAAAAACGATCTTCAAATTGCTGATCATAGTACGTAACAATAAAGTTAGGAGGGAACATTCCGAGACATCATCTAAATACATACATGCTCTTATTTTTATTTTGTATTTTTCTTTTTCTCCTTTTTTTTATAACTTTATATTCCTTATTCATGGTACGTACCAACGAAGTTAGTACGAAAAATTCTGAGACATCGCGCGCGCGCGCGCGCGCGTGTGTGTGTGTACATATACGATTTTAAAGTAACACGTTCGATTCGTGAAAAAAGGAAAGAAAAAGAAGAATAAAGAAAGAAAGAAAAGCGTATCTCACGAGGGAAGAATAAAACTGGTGCATATCTCATGTTATTGATCCGATAGAAAAACGAATTCAAAATTTTCTTCGATCTTTCGAATAAAATGAGTTTGTGTGTGTGTGTGTGTGTGTGTGTGTGTGTGTGTGTGTGTGTGTGTGTGTGTGTGTGTGTGTGTGTGTGTGTGTGTGTGTGTGTGTGTGTGTGTGTGTGTGTGTGTGTGTGTGTGTGTGTGTGTGTGTGTGTGTGTGTGGGAAAGAGAGTGAGAGAGAGAGAGGGAGAGAGAGAGAGAAAAGTGGAAAGTATCGAAGAGTTCTTTACCAAATCCGTAGATATCGTGGGCGTACATTTGTAAGCATATGGCAGCCTGGTTACTATCGGCTAAATAGATTCGTGCCAACGTTATTCGCAAGGTAATGGCTGCCAGGAGTGACAAGCATATATTAGAGTTGTGTATCGTTCCACCTCGTCTATTTACCTAACTTTTTCGATCTCTCGTCGTATCGAATTGTCATCTCGATCTCTTACCTCAGAATTGTTCATCTTATTCTTCGAAATATTATTTTTTACTCTCTCTTTTTTCTTTTTTACAGAACAATTTTCATCGTCCACGATCACGAACTGTGATTGATCACTTCAATAATGATTCCACTATGGTTTTCTTTTTATTTCATTTGGGTTTATTTTATTTCGTTTTTTATGAATTGAATGACATGAATTTTGACGAATTTAATATTATGAGTGTTTCTAAAAGAAGAAAGAAACGAAAAATAAAAGGAAAGGAATGTGAACATATGGACGATCTTGTCGCTTGATATTTTTTGTTTTTTTTTTTTTGTTTTCGATGTGCGTACGAAAAGAAATGAAATGATATCAAGCGATGAATATTTTTATTTTGTTATGAAAAGCGATCGTTGATTAGTTTAACATTTTCAATGGAAATAGCAATGATCTTTCGTAAATTTATTGTTGAATGTTCGAGAATTGTTTATTGCTCATAAAATGAGCGGTAAAACTATGAAAGAAGATTTTTCTTCTAGAATACTAAAGAGATTTGGCGTCATAAAAAAGTAATGTCGGCCAAAGTTCGATTTGGGTAATGTGCATAAAATTCTTTTGATCTAAAACGTGAGGGTCGTAAGAACGAGTGCAACGACGAGGATAAAAACTCTTTCATCAAAAAAAGAAAGGGTTATAAGTAATAAAGAAGTAAGGATGGGACGTGGGCAAAGGTTGTATGGTGTTTCGGCGACTGGTACCAACCCCTCGCCTTACCCCCCCTCGATCGCGATCACTCTGAAAACACACTTGATACTCGATACGCTATACACTACCACCCTTCCCCCCCCCCCCCCTCTGCAACACTTCTCTTCACCCATGACACTTTTAATCGTTTCACGAATCACCGGCCCGATCACTCCGAGGCCGTAAACAAAGAGAATCATACTGATGTCTGTTTGATAAAGATGCTTTTAGAGTAAAGAAAAGAAAGTAAAATAAAATATTAAAAAAATAATAATAATAATAAATAAAATAAATCAATAAATATAAAAAGTACAGAAAAAGAGTAGAGTCTCCGAAATTATACCCCAAAAAAATACCAAAACAAAAGTAAATAAATTTTAAAAATAGAGGGAAAAAGTAACTATAAAAAACAAAATAAAATAAACTAAAAGTAAAATAAAGATAAAAGACAAAGAACGAAAAAAGAATTGGAGGCAACAATTGAAAATCAAATAAAATCAAATCAAAGCAAAACAAAAACATAACAAAAAGAAGGTATAATAAAAAAGGATGAGACGTGGGCAAGGGCTGTTGGGTGTTACAGATGCGGATTTCTGCTGTGGAATGCAATGGCCTGGTGACACCACCGGCCTGACAAACCGGTCGTCGACCTTCTCTAACGACCCCAAGAACCAGAACAAGAACCAGAACAATATCCACTACACGCCGCACCAACACCTTCGCACTCACCTTCGCGGTCCGTCCTTCAGCTTTTGCTTCGTAACCTCGTCTATATAAAAATAATAATGACGGTTGTCTCGGTTTTAGCCAAGCTAACTTCTTCTTCTTCTTCTTCTTCTTCTTCTACTACTACTACTACTACTACTACTACTACTACTACTACTACTACTACTACTATTACTACTACTATTATTATTGTTGTTATATTATTACTACTACTACTACCTACTACTACTTACTACTACTTACTACTACTACTACTTCGGTCGACTAGCTCATTCGGTATCCTAATTGGCCTGACACGATTCCCATTTAATTATCGTGCCTCTCTCTTGCCCACGTATTTCCGCGTCTTAACGAATATAATTAATGCTCAACTTCGTGATAATTAGAGAGATTCGTCGTCGTTGTCTACCCTCTTGACACCTGCCGGATTACTCTTACCACTTTTACGTTATGGTAACGAGTTAGAATGATAATCCCGTTAGAAACGAAATGACGTTTTACGAATTTATCAGTCTGTCTGAGTTACTTTATTAAAAAAGGAACAATACGATCTCTCCTACGAATCATTTAACCAATACCATACAACGAATATACTTTATAGAGTTTGCAAAAAAAAAAGAAAAGAAAAGAAAAATAAAGATAAAAAAAAGAAGTGGTCTCCTTCTGAAAGAGACCAAGGTTTTATCGTTTAGTTAATGAGATCAATGTGTAATTAAACTATCAAGAATCATTTTTATTAGATTTGATTCTTTAAATACACAATAAGTTTAAAAGAATTGTTAACAGAAATGTCCCATTTCAAATCACACATCATGACGACGACGACGACGACGACGACGACAATGATGATGATGATGATGATGATAATGATGATAATAATATATACGTAACGTACATTAATTATCATTAATAAGTTAACGTAATAATAAACTCAAGCTAATAAGCTTTGAATTATCAAATACTAATATTAGATAACTTGGTAATTTCATTAATTACATTTAATCTAGTTAATTAATCCCTTTAAAGAGAACACATCTTTTTGGACTCATATGACATACATATACATATATATATATATATATATATATATATATATATATATATATATATAGGTATGTATATATGTATGTATATATATATATATATATATATATATATATATATATATACTCGAATGATTTACGTTGTACCTTGAAAACATGTAATTCCTTCGGCTACAAAGGGAAAGAGAAAAATTATACAGACGTTACATATGTATATTCGTGTATGTGTTTACGCTTATGTGTGTTACGTTTTTTTCTCTCTCATCTTCGTGTATCTCGTGCATCCAATTATACATACACCCACACAAATTAATGTCCACGGTTGAAGAAGCACGATCGAGATCTAATCGGCTGTAATAATTAGGTGCCAATCGCGAATCGTCAGTCAGGCTACTGAATGGGCTGAGCGACGACCTTTTGTACGAGGGTTCGTAGGTCGATCGATGCTTGCCGCAAGCCTACCCCATTCCCCTCTTGAGAACCCACTACCTCTTACCACGATTACGATTTACATCGATTTTCCTTTTTATTCGTTATACTTTCTTTTTTTCTATCATAGTCATTTTTCTACAGTTATTAAAAAAAATATATATATATATTTTTTGATAACCGTAGCTGTTAATTACTTTACGATCAAATTAAATATAATATTCAAAATATTATACATGTACATGCATATATTTAATATATATACATATACATATATAGATTTATAAATAAATAAATTAAATCAAAGAAAGAAAAGATGAAATCGTGAGACGCTCGACTACGAACTTCGTAATACGAATTTTTTTCTTTTGATAAAAAAAAAATATTCAACAACGACGACAACAAAAACAACAACAGCGACAGTGACAACACCAACAACAGCATAAAACAAAAGAGAAAACAAACAAAAAAGAACGGAAAAGGATATTTACCTTCTAAACATTCGTAAAATGCATTCAACTTTGCACCACGTTAATACACAAGTTCACTGTCATGTTTGAAATATATTATACTGTACACACACACACACACACACACACACACACACACACAAATATATATATTACTAAATGACTGGAGGATTGACGGTGTGTGGTGAGCTTGGTGTTTATAACTGTAGAAAAGTGTCTATAACATTTTCTAGACGATATTTAACACACGCACACAAGCATATTATACACTTACACAAAAAGGAAAATATGGCTGCTGTCTTGTATGTTTCCGTAGATCTCTCTCTGTGAATTTTCTTATATTTGTAATTCTCTTCTTTGTGTGTGGGTGTATGTATGTATTTGTGTGTTTGGGGGAGGGGGAGGGTGAATGGATGTGATTGTATAAGCGGGTGGGTGGTTGTATGTATGTATGTATCTATCTTTGTTAATTTGTAATCGTCGAATTAAACCCCGTTCTCCAATCACTTAAACAACCAATTAACCACCCCTTTTGCACCCTTATCAATACCTCAAAGCTTATCACACCTAAATTCGATTTGAACTCATTAAACATCACCATTTTTCGATTCGAAGGGAGAAGAAGAAGAAAAAGAACGAGGAAGGATAATATGAAATGCCAATTTATTTTCTCTTCTCCCCCTTCATACTTTCACTACTGCAGTGAAATATATTTTTTTTTGCATACATTATTCTATCCGAACATAAAAAATGCATCCCCTCCCTCCAACCCCATCGTTATACTGCATTCGTACATTATATCACATACAACAACGATTTCATTCGTCTGTTTCTTTTTTTGCTTTCCTTTTTTCTTCTCTTCAACAATGTCCATTCGTCATCGTTTATCGAGATCACTGTTTATATATACATGTCTAGTATACATATTTCATTCTAGGTCTATGATTTTATTTATTTTTTTCTTTTCTTTTTTTTCAGATTCACCCTATCGTTCGATGTATGACTTGACGTTTGCTTCTATCACTTTGATGAAATTGAACAACTATAATATATATCTATATACAGCATATATAATATTTTGATCGGGAATGTTTTTTTGATGCAACGAAAAGATCGACAATTTTTTCTTTTTTTTTTCTTTTCTTTTTTGTTCTTTTATTTTTACAGTAATCGTATTCATATATATTTTAATACTCTACAACGTTATGTAAATGTAACGTGACACACTTATATTTCTATATGCTTTTAAAATTTCATTGGATTTTATTTGCACGAACTTATTTATCACGTATTATTATACTTATTTATCTAAAATTTATCGCACGTATTTTAAGTATACATTATTGTTAGTATAGCATCATACTATACTACGTTATACTATACTGTACAAATAATATAATCAGTACATTATTATTATACTAAATTTATTATACTAACAGTATAATAATACTATATACTCTAAACACCATATGTTAGTACTATAATAATAAAAATAAATAATACGTTATACTAACGATAAGTATAATTGACACTTTCACAAATTTTACACGGTACAAATTTTTTTTACGAACATATAACAGATTCATTGCAATCGCGGAGAGTTAAAAGAAAAAAAAAGAAGATTCTCTTTAATCTTAAATCGATCAAATCTTACGAAAAAATCAAATAGTTAAACCAAATAGAAAAATGATATTACCTTCATAAATTCAATCCAATTGTAGATATCATCGAACTCGTTCGACGAATCACAAAGTTCCCATTTAATTTAGTCGAACATGACAGAACTGACGATAAATAACTCAAATAAATATCCTTTTCAATTGTATCGTTCTAACGTTACGTGACGATATATGAAAGGGATATTTAAATGGTGGGAGAGGGTGGAGGGCGGTAAGAGTTGACGAAGTAAACGCATTCGCGTTCTTACGTAGATAGATAATATAAAAGTCGAACGAGACGATCATATGTCATGGCTTAGTGGTATGTACGTACTAGCTTCGAGTCAAGGTGTTCATCGGGCTTAGTACTTGACGCATCGATCGATCTTTCTCTCTCAATGTCTAACCCTTCCTCAACCTCTCCTCGCTCCCACCCCCATCACCATCCCGAACCCCGCACCTATCTCTGCTACGCCCCTTTTATCGTTTATATTATGCCAGAGACCTTATCGAGGCTCGACGCCGCCGACTGCAGTGTTTATGCCACGACAAGCACCAATCGATTCTTTATCCCCCACTAATTTCACCAATACACATACATGTACGCACATGTACACTTACACGTACACGTATACGTACACGCACACACTTCCGAGCCTAACATTTAACGTTTCTTTTTTATTTCTTTGTTCTCTTTTTTTTCTTTTCTATGTTTTCCCCGTCTTTCACTCTCTTCCAGGATTGTATATATATATATATAACTATAGATATAATTTTATGTATATATATATATATATATATATATATATACACGATATATATACAATATATATATATATATATATATATATATATATATATATATAATAAAGGGAGCAATCAAAATATATCTAAGTATATCAAAAAAGTATATCTAAAATATATCATATCAAAATATATGTGTTTATTAAATAATCAAAATTCTGGAATTAATTGTAAGATCAAAATATATCGAAATGTACGAAGTAATCGTAATTCTAGAATGAATTGTAAGATTAAATTGTAAGTGTTATAGTGAAATTAGCATTAATTCTTTTGTATTATTTTTATTTTCAATGAATCTACATATTTATACGCAATTTAAGGTATTCCTTTTAGATGGAACAATTTTAAAAGGAAATTTTTTTATTATTCCATTTTACGTAAGACTCGAGTTTCATTAATTATTTTTTATTCTTTACTTTGTTGGAAGATAAGGGATAAAAATTGAAAGTTAGCATGACAGTTACAAGAAGGTATAGGAGATAAAAGAGCACTTGTTATATTTATCTGATCATTTATCTTGGTCGTAATCATTCATCTTTTTAGTTTCTCGTACGTATCTCAACTCTCCACCGAACGATCCATCTTTCCTTAAGCAACCCCCACATTTCTCTGTTTGTCTCCAATCGCGACATTTTTCGACGTTTGCTTGTGATAAGCAACGAAATTCTAATTTTTGGTGGTTTGGGACTTTAGTCCCTTTTTTGCATGCATCGTCCACACTTGTTGTCTGTATAAATCGTTCCAAGAGTTTCTGTCGTTAACACATAGAAATTGTTATGCACATCTAGTGTTACATATATATATATATATATATATATATATATATATATATATATATAGACACACACACATAATAACATACAATAGTATATAAATTCCTAATGTTAACAAACATATTGCTCGAAATATTGTGCGAGTTTTTTCAATGTTGACACGAAAGAAATTATCCACATGTTTTATTTTATATTTATACTTCTATATTTTTAAATTCTTTTATATATATATATTATTATTATTATCACCATATAGTTACAAAACGATACGAATTTTTAATACTGAAGAAACAGCAAGTACTCAGTTCGTTACACTTACGATACTATTTTATACGTATTATACGTTAGTTGTGAATAGCTCGTATTTACATTGTTTATGTGTATATATATATATATATATATATATATATATATATATATATCTTTCGAAGTTATGCCAAAACGATAGTTTGTGAAAAGTTCCTTCGTAAGGATAATTATTTACATGAGATTTGCGTGAATCATCGCGGTTAATTATATGTTGTCGCGTAATAGATAGATTGATTGAATGATTGATAGATAGATAGATAGATAGATAGATATATAGATAGTTAGATAGATAGATATAACTTACTCGCCCTATCAGGACAAAGGATCGAAATATCGTATCCGAGTTTTAATAAATATCTCGTCGTTGATGAGAATACACTTTTTGTTTTGTTACAAGACGACGCTCTTTTTTTTTACGGGAAAATAAAATAGAAATCGATGAATTTGGAAATTCAGCATAAAAATAAACAAAAAAAATAAAATAAATATAAATATAAAAATTGAAAAAAAAATAAAATAAATAAAAGAATAGGAACGAAATAAAAAACAAAACATTTCAATTAAAACTTTTTAAACAAACGAATTAGAAAAGAAAAATAACAAGAAAGATAGAATACACACCAAAAAAGGGCAGCATGTACACAGCATGGCTCAAAAACAGCTTCCGCTAGTAACAGCATTAACAGCTTAAGCCAGCGTAATACCTTGCTTACAAGTTTTAAATGCGTTGAACTCGAAGGGGAAAGGAAATAAGAAACAGACAAAATTAAAAAAAAAGAGAAAGAAAGAGAGATAAGGAGAGTGAGAGAGAGAGAGGGGGGGGAAAATAAGACGAAAAAAAAGATAAAGAAAGAAAAAGGAAGAAAAAAGGAAGGAAGGAAAGATAGAAGGAAGCATCGATGCAGCCTTACGATAGTCTTGTAAATCCTGTAAATCGGAATTTCATGGCGATCGTTAAGACTTAGACGTCGATCGATTTTACGTGTTCACGATGTTTGCCTCCAACTAATCGGATTTTGATCAATGATAAAAGACCTAATGCGCAATCGGATTTTTTGAAACCTTTTCCCTCGTTCATGTATTTTCACTACAGGACGATTCAAAAGTTCCTAAACAACCTTAAATATCATCAATCACACTTTTTCGTGATGACTTTTTCAGATCGATTATGTTTTTTTTTGTTTTTTTCCAGATTCGAAATAATGCCCCACGCTCATGGTTTTACAATCGAACGACGAAAAAAAAAAACGAATTAGCCCGAAAAGTTTTGAAAAAGTGTATCTGCACGTGTTATCGATTTTTAATGAAAATCATTTGGTAACTTTTGCGTAATCCTGTATACACGATATCGATAATTATCAGAATGACTAGATCAGTCTCTCGTTTAGTTAGAAGGTTATATCGTGAATAAAGAGATGAATAATTTAAAAAATAAAAATAAAAAGTAAAAAGAAAACAAAATTATATTTTTATTTCATCTATTTGCTTCTGTTTCAGGAACCTTGACCGTCAACGTGAGCGTGTTATTGCTGAGCCTGGCCTCACCCGACGAATCCAGTCTGGTAAACTGGAAATCTTTTAGCTTTTCCGAGATCGTCTTTCGAAAAGAAAAAAAGGGAAGAAAGAATGAAAAAATAATAATAAAGAAAGAAAGGAAAGAATTCAGAAACAAAATGTCAAGTAGTTTCTCTTTATAACGAGCTATGTAATAATAAAAATAGTAAAATAATGCAATTTTAATTCGTCGAAGATTCACTTTTTAAATGAAATGAAAGAAAATTGTAAATATATAACTTGAATGATTCAATTTAGCAATCTCGTAAAGTGTATTCAATCGTTTCTTATTTATTACTTGATATATTGTTCGGAGAAGCTTTTTAGTGTTATATATATATATATATATATATATTACATATGATATATATATATATATATATATATATATATATATATATATACATACATATTTATATTATATATATTATATACGAATGATGATGCTTAATAAGAAAATCACTAATTTTATAAAAAAAAATATCATTGTCAAATAAATCATCTTTTCCTTTTTCTTTTTTCTTCTCTTTTCTTTCCTTTTCTTAGATCATCATCGCAGAAATGATTGATTTATTATTATTTTTTTTTATACCGTCATGTAAAAGCAATCATCCTTTTCTTTTGTATATGTTTTTTTTTTTTATTTAGCACCGTTAATATATAAATTACATGAGACTCTCGTTAGAACAAATCTCTTTTTCTCTTTTTTTTACCGAAAAATTTAAAGCCAAGTTGCCACGATCTTCTCAAACCGGTATACATTTTATCTATTTAGGTGTTTGTTTGTTTGTTTGTGTTTTTTTTTTCTTTTTTTCGCGAAAGATGAGCTCAATGAGATACGGAAATAGAGCGTGGGACGTCCATAAAATAAAAATTGTCTTCTTTGCATGCGAAATAGTTCTATGTAGACTATAGTTGAATATGTTCGGGCGTGGCCTTGTATGAACATAAGTAGTTCGCGCGCCGTTATTTGTTGCGAAGTTTTTCTCATGAGAACTTTTATAGAACGCGACAGTCATGCAGTTTTTCCATTGCCTACGAAGGCCGGTCGTTCTGTGAATATATAATGAATTAAGAAGATTTCTGTAGAAAAGAGAGAGAAAGAGAAAGAAGGATCGAATCGTTCATGTTTTTTCTTTTCTTTATTTTCTGATCGTCATGATTAATATTTTTCCTTCAAAAGTAATTTCAAAGAAGCATTTCTACGATTCGTATCGTAAAGGTAAAAAGAAAAAAAAAGAAAGGAAAGTAGAGATTTACGAAGAACCTATAAGAATAAAATAAATTATCTATATAAGAAAATTCGTAAATGGAATCGTTTAAATATTGAAAAAAAAATCTAAAAAGGATAATTTGTAAATCCTTGAAAAACGGAACTTGTTAATCGATAATTCCTTCCAATCGGTCTTAGTAAAAAGAAAAAAAATGTTCTGAATTATTAATTTAAAAGAAGAAATCTTTCGAAGTACGTCAAACGGACGATCTCGATACAAGCGAGAACATGAAAAATGGAAGGAGATGGGTATATACGAAACAAAAAATTGAAAATACATTCTCACCAATAATAATCGTCTCCTTTTTTTATTTATCTTTTTCAGAAATACGAAGTGGAATTTTTGCTGCAGCAACAGTGGTTCGATCCGCGGTTGCGTTATAGCAACAGATCGCGATACGAATTCCTTAACGCGATTCACCATTACGACAAAATCTGGCTGCCGGATACGTATTTTATAATGCACGGCGATTTTAAGGATCCCCTTATACCGGTTCATTTCGCTCTGCGAATATACCGCAATGGCACCGTCAACTATCTTATGCGGTATTTTTTTATCTTTCCTTTTTATCTTTCTTTTTCTTCCTTTTCTTTTTTAATTACGTTTCTATAAAAGGAAAAAAATAAGAGAAATACACTATTGTCGAAAGTTTCGAATGTACACTATTTCATTTTCAATTGTTATATCCAAAATTTCATACATGTGTGTGTGTGTGTGTGTGTGTGTGTGTGTGTGTGTGTGTGTGTGTGTGTGTGTGTGTGTGTGTGTGTGTGTGTGTGTGTGTGTGTGTGTGTGTGTGTGTGTGTGTGTGTGTGTGTGTGTGTGTGTGTGTGTGTGTGTGTGTGTGTGTGTGTGTGTGTGTGTGTGTGTAATACACATATATATGTTATTATAATAAGTACAGTACATATATATGTATGTATAATATTAAGGGATACAAATTCTATACGACTTATTATCAATTTTATTAAAAAGAAAATTATTATTATTATTATACCGGTACACTACATAAATTTAATAATTATGAAATATGATTATATTATGAAATATATAAAAAACCATTATATTTATTATAATGGTATAATATAATAATTATTATGCTGTGAATTTTATTTAAAAAGAAAAAGAGAGAGAGAGTGAGAAAGAGAGAGAAAGAGAAAAAAAAATATAATCTACGAAATATTCGAAACTTTTGACCAGGACTGTAGGTATAATATATACATACCATAAACGACCCTTATCACTTGTGTGTGTATACGTAACCATGCACATACTCGAGCAATTTCCTTATAATACGCTTTGCTAACAATAAAAGGCGTTCATACACACACACACACACACACACACACACACACACACACACACATACACATCTATATACTTATAGAAGATATGCTCCGTTTATTTTTCTTCGCTACGTAAATGGCAAGAAGCGTTTATTTAACAAACGATTATTCCTTCCTTTCGTACGTGCCTTTTATTTCATCCAATATACACACGATTTAGAATAAAACTTAAAGTATAATTAACGATAATCATAATGTCGATAAAAAAATGCCCATGTAACTTTATATGGTAATGTATGTACTTTAATAAAACGAACGAATCGTCACCGCCATTAAGCGACTTTTTTTACATAAAACGTTCCACATTTTACGATTTGTGAGAAGATCGCTACATATTATCTGGAATCCATTCACAATCTACGCGCGCGTACACACACATATAAACACAGATACGTGTTAGAAAGTTTTCCTAGAAAGTTACATTCTTGATTCATCGTCGTAAATCAACGACGAAGATCGGAAGTAAGCGTTAAGGGAATTGCCTGAGATAGAAACGATACATAAACAGTTTTCTTGCGTTTATTATATAAAACGCCTAACTAATATGATTTTCTCTTATTTGCAAATTGATAAAAATGTTTAATTAAATATATAATTTTTGAAGATATGTATGAATGTTTATTATATATGATTTTAGTAGATTCTGCAAAGAGTGAAATTGAGTGAATAATGCAGTTAAATATATTGTATGATCGTCTCATCCAATATATTAAATTACTCAATTTATAATATATTATTTTTGTATAATATAACGTTTATGCAATATTACTATACTGCATTAACTAATGAGTAACATTGAAATTATTTTTACCGGAAAATTTTACCAAAAATAATCGATATTTGATAGCTCAAATGTTAATGAAATTATCAAAATTTTATATCGAAAATATTATTAAAAAATTTCAAAGATATCATTACTAAAAGTTTTCATGAAAAATATTAGTGATATTACGACTTAAAAAATTTCTTCGTTGTTCATTGGTCAAACCGATATATACATGCATAAATATACGTATAAAGATCTAAGCCAATGAAAAAAATGAAGAAGTTGTTTAGAAATAATTGCAATAAATAATTTTCAGGCGTCATCTAATCCTATCCTGCCAGGGTAGACTCAATATCTTCCCATTCGACGATCCACTGTGTTCATTCGCTATCGAGAGCAGTGAGTAATCAAAATAAAACAAAATATTATTATGTATACTTATTAGACCTATCTATCGACCTAAGAAAAGATTTAATTGTTAAATAATAATATTCCCATATACAATACAGAATGTTCAGTGTAACGATCGTCACGATTTTCAAGACACATCCGATAATGCGACAAAAAAGTAACACTTCGAACAAAAATTCATAAATGCTCGATATTTAACACATTACGAAAATAATAATTGCAATAATATTATTTTTTCAATAAAAGATCGAGATCTACGTGCACATGTTATTCGTTCTCGAAGGTCTTGAATAGTGTTCATGGACGTTTCATAAACAATTGACTTCGAATAAACCCATAAATTAAAATCCAATGAGAATAACCACGGAGAAAACTTGCTAGATAGAACGTTCGCGTTGACAAGAATCCTTGTTACATTAAAAATAATTTTTTCCCATAAAATTATAGAACAAATGTATCCTTTGTCCCACATCATTGAATTAGTCACAACGTCGCTTACAATATCACACTTAGAAATAATTATTTTTTGATGCCATTAGAAAAGATGATGGTGACTTTAATTTTTTTATTGAAAAAATAATACTTCTACAATTATTATTTATTTAATTTATATTTATTTATTTGTTCTTTTTTTCTTGATTGATTTCAAGTTCTTTTTTGTTTGTCACCCTATAATAGGTGACTGATAAAAAAACCATGGCGACCATTACACTGAACACCCTATATACAAATTCGTTCTTCTTTACAGTATCGTACGAGCAGACGGCGATCACGTACGTCTGGAAGAACGACGAGGGTACGTTACGAAAAAGTCCGAGCCTGACGTCATTGAACGCTTACCTCATTAAGAACCAGACAATCACATGTCCGATTAAAGTAAGCTGGCGAGGTGAGTCCCATAAAAAAAAAGAGAAAAAAAAAGAAATAATAACATGCGATCGCGATTGACCACATCCAATAATTATTATTATTATTTGGATTACTATTATTATTATCATCATCATCATCATCATCATCATTATTATTATTTTTATCATTATTATTATCATTATCATCATAATCATCATCATTATTATTATTATTATTATTACTATTATTATTATTATTATTATTATTATTATTATTATTATTATTATTATTATTATTATTATTATTATTATTATTATTATTATTATTTGAATTTCGAGTTTTCACTCTCCTTCCTTCCCTAAATTCCTTTCATTTCTTTTTCTTTACTTAAGCTCATTTTTTTAGCTTATTCCAATATATAAATATATATAAGTACATTTCCCTTCCAAATCAAAAATTCGTTCCTAGCAAACCCCGTTTCACTCATATTTTTACTTATTTATTTATTTACATATTCTTTTTTTCCTATGTAGATATATCTTTCTATTCCGATGTAATTGATTAAAAAATTGACAAAATATGGTATATACTTCGTTGCATCTGGAATTGTTAATATATTAAACGATCAACACGCGCTTATCACGTAATATATATATATATATATATATATATATATATATATATATATATATATACATATATACATATTTATATCACAAGTGCACTGAACATGTACGGTCTCACCGAAATGATTAATTATTTTGTCCTTCTTTTATTTTTGTATTTTCGAGTATTATCGCTTACACCACTCGCACTCGCAACGGTCTTTATATTATTTTCTTTTGTAGTACGCGTAGTCGATGTTTTAAACAGATCGGTCGCTCGAATCTCCAAATTTTACTTGCGCGACTATATAATATATATATATGTGTGCGCACGCGCGCGCGCGCGTGTGTGTGTGTGTACGTGCGTGCGTGCGTGCGTGCGTGTGTGTGTGTACGCGCGCGCGCCACATATATGTATAAATATAAATATACATGCATACATATATATATATATATATATATATATATATACACATCTATACTACACTATAATATCAATGACAACAAAAGGACAGTGAAAACGACGACAATAACAACGACGACATCGACGATAAAGACGTTCTGTGTAATTTTCTTTTCTCAAACTCATAAGTATCTATGTTCTAAGTATTTTCGTACATTTGGAAAAGACGAAGTCGAATAAAACGAATTGTGTGAAGATGAGAATTATTATATTTTTTCATCTCTCTCTTTCTCTCGATATATCGATCAAATATCGACTGTCCTTAATTTTTATATTCTTCGCTGGTTTAGCTAGGTAATAAGAAGAAAAAAAAATAGGAAAAAAAAGATGAATGAAATACAATAGTTGCGCCTGCAACAATCGGTTAAATCGATAGTCCGAAGAAAACTCAATCTGTCTGTGTGGACAAATGTGATTCGATGAGAGAAAAAGAAAAGAAAAGAAAAGAAATAATGAAATAAAAAAATCGTTTGTCCTTTTGCCAACGAAACAACAGTGCTATTTCAATTTGATTCGATCTCGTCTCTTCGAACAGTATCGACGAAATTGAAGATAAAAATCGTGAGAAATGATCGACGATCTCGTTTCGTTTTTTATTCATTTATTTTTATTTTTTTTATTTTTTGTTATATCCTCTCTCATTAGAGAAGGTAAGTTATTGCTCATGCATGAACATTATTGGATATTTACGATACATATATATGTATATATATCAAAACGAGCTCGAATTCACTGGCACTTTTTCTTTGCCTTTTTTTCACACGAAAATTGCTTCGATTTGATCCTTTGGCGTGGTGATCTTTCTTTAGCTAGCAAATGACAAACAATAAAATGACATCCCACAAATCCCTCATCTACTTACTTACATACATACAATTTACATAATACAATTTTTCTTATGACACATGATCGCTCAAGTAACACAAATATAATCAAATTTTAATTGACACAGCTGCGAAAGGAATATATGATACAATAAAGTTCATACATACATACTCGAGCCTTATAAAAAAAAAAGAGAGAGAGGGAAAGAAAAGTAATGCGGTAATAAAAAAAAAATACATTAAATTTTATACTTATTATACAATTTTCTAAGAACCAACGAAGTGAAAAAATTGTTAAACGAGAATCATCTTTTTTTCTTCTTTTTTTTCTTTCCTCTTATTTTCTTTTTTTTTTGTTTTTCTTTTTACAAACAGAACACAAAACGAATGACACACTCGAGAGAGAGAAAAGGTGAGAGGGACATAAGGAAAGAGCGAGAGAGCGAGAGAACTAGAGAGAGAGAGAGAGAGAGAGAGAGAGAGAGAGAGAGAGAGAGAGAGAGAGAGAGAATGAAAGAGAGAAACAGGAAAAGTGCATAACCTGCATAATGTGCATGCAACGTAGTGGTGATGTTTAATGTTCTATATTTGGATTGTACCTGTATTTTGTTCTTTAGCTGAGTTTAGATATGTATTAGAACAATATATGTATAGACTCCATATATATATATATATATATATATATATATATATATATATATATGAAATATATATGTGTGTATGTATATATATATATATATACATATATATATATATATATATATATATATATATATATATATATATGAAATGATATATTAATAAGAACAGCTCCCCTAGAAAATGCATATTGGCAACCTTGGTTCCTGTCTCGCTTTTCAACCGACCCGCCGTGGTTTGCTTTCGGGGTGAAGTTTCTTCTCCGTCCCGTAACAATCTCTTAACGCCTCTTATAACACCAGTTTTTCTCCTTTTCCCTTCTACTACTTCTATACTATTACTACTACTATCAATAATGCTATTAATACTGAATATTACTACTACCGCTATTACTTCTCTTTTCTTTCTTTTTTTTTGTCTTGCCTTCTTAACCAGTATACCTGCCCTGGTATCGCTGAATATCAATCAGATCATCTAAACAGCAACGACTACAACAACAACCGCAATAAGAGAAATTATAATAAAAAAAAAAAAAAAATAAAAATAAAATAGAAGAAACAGAAAGACAAAGTAAGAAATAATTTTTCCATATTTATAAAACGAGTGATACGATCTTTTAACGCCCTGCAATAACAACACGAATTGTGTGCACCGATTTTATTTTTCGTAGGCACTCTGAGTGAAGTTGGAATATTGCAATTTTGCTAGTAACAAACTCTGTATAAGGCTTTATTTGTATAAACATCAATATTTGACAACATTTTACAAGATTAACGGTAATGATTGTATAGAGAGTTAGGAAAAAAAGTGTAATTTTTAACATATATTTCGAGTAACATCGTCTCGATAGGAAATGTTTTAAAGAAAAAGAAAAAGAAAGAAAAAACGACAAGAAAAAAAATAAAGAAAAAGGAAAAACAAAAATGCGTCGATCAGAAATTGTTGGTTTTATTTATTTATTTATTATTATTATTATTATTATTATTATTATTATTATTATTATTATTATTATTATTATTATTATTGTTATTGTTATTACTGTTATTATTATTATTGCTTTCTTATCGAGAACATTGAAACAGAATTACATCAAAGAGAATCTTTCAAGAATATATCTAGCCTCGCCCGATTTCCTCAGAGAATAGAAAAGCTCGCGTATAAAAATAGGACTGCTCCGATCCTTCTTTACCCTGAAGGATTCAACCATGGCGGAAAACGGATATGCTTGGTCTAGTTAGTTAACAATATCCACTGTGTGTGTACGAAAATAGATACGTGTGCGATCTATAGTTACAATAGCGATATCCAGGCCGAGAACGGGGACGATAATAAAAAAAAACTTCTACGGTATATAAAAAGATTCGGAGGACGGATAGATCTTGAAGCGATGCAGTAACGATTCGAAAGAAAAGGAAGAGAAAAAAGGAAAAAAAATGGAGAAACATTTTTTCTTTGGTCAACCATTTATATGATTCTTTTTCCTTTATGTATCAAAGATCACGTCCAATCTGTTCCAGAAATTGCATATATTTTTGAATTTAACTCTCTTTGCACTGTTATTATTACCCCAAATTATTTCTCTAATTCCATCTCCGGCTTTGATTATTTCTAATTTCGATATCTCACGACTTCGTATATCTGCACGTATACTTTGAAAGAAATTATTAAATAAAAAATAAAAAACTGATGTCCTACCGATTCATTTCATGGAAATCAAACGAAGTGTCAGTCAGTAGTGACGTCAAAATGCAAAAGTTTAATTATTATATCTTCGAAATTTATCCGTCACTCCTATTAAAAAAAAAACCCGGACGAACGAATAAAATAAAAAAATAAAAAATAAATAAATAAATAGAAAAGAAAATAAAAGAAAGAAAGAAGGAAGCAAAGAAAAAGAAAGAAAGAGAGAGAGAGCGAGAGCGCGCGTGAGGGGAAAAAATAAATAGGAAGGAAGATCGTGGGCTGTTCTGTTGCAGCTGAAGGACAAATCATCGACTACGAGGACGAGTTCGATGAGTTCGGGGACTCTAAGTGTTCGCTGTGCCAGCGCAGGTTTGAGGAGCAAGGTAAATTCCTCCTTTCCCCCCTTTCCGAGCCTCATCCAATCGTTCGTGTGTTTTTAATCGAATTTTAATTAAACATTCCGCCTCTTTGATACTTCGCCGTGACTCTCCACTACCCCGTTTCAAACTCCGAACCACCAACCCCTCTCTGTTACTTAACTTCTGCGAAAAATTTGAAAAAGAAAAAAGACCACTAAAGCGTGAGAGAGGGAAGGAGAAAGAGAGAAAGCAAGAAAGAAAGAAAGAAAGAGAGAGAGAGAGAGAGAGGGAGAGAGAGAGAGAGAGAGAGAGAGAAAGAGAGAGACAGGACCAAGCTTACCAAACCGCAAGACACATGCCAAGATTTTCCCCCTCATCCCCAGATATATTTTAGTAGATTGATGTCGCTTTTTATAGTAATGATTTTAAACAAAGATCATCCACTGACCGATGAATCATTTTTGGACGTTATTACGTATCAAATGGTTAAGTAGCATTTTTACTATTTGTAACGAGTACGTATATATGTCTGTGTTTGATATGTATGTACGTATGTTATGTAATATATGCAGCAGACGTTTTAATATATGAATTATCGATGAATGTGAAAATGGCCTAAATCATATATTATTTCATTCAGAGATATTGATTTATATTTTATTATATTTCTTCTTCTTCTTCTTATTATTATTATTATTATTATTATTATTATTATTATTATTATTATTATTATTATTATTATTATTATTATTATTATCATTATTATTATCATTATTACATTATTATTATTATATATAGTGTCGCTCGATGTAAAATTATTTTATAAGTTTTAGTTTAGATAACTTTCATAATTATTAACAAACGTTTCCAATAAGTATTATTATAAGAATGTTATGAGCATATGGTTATAATTTTTGAGAAAGAAAAATATCTGAACGAAATATATACATATATGTATGTATAGCATGTGTTCATTCGTTTAGATGAACAATAACGTTTAAATTATTCTTTCGAAATTATGCAAAATAGTATAATCGTTGTTTGTCTTTCGATATGCAGCTTAATTCGAAAGAACACTTAACCATTTTTTACGTATGTGAGTACAAGCATCACAACACGTCAGATATTATTGTATACTTAACGAAACAATAATTTCGCGTAAATGAAGTTAATTGCGTATCACTTTAATAAATTAATTATAAATAATTTCCGATCATTTCTGACTGAAATCCTTCGTTTTTTTTCCGGTGTTTTTTCAATCTCGTGCGAACTTTCGAAGAAACAAAACGAGAATAACATAGAAAAATATATACATATATATCTGTATATATTATATATATATATATATATATATATATATATATATATATATATATATACATATACACTATTTGCAATATTTAAATTTTTCAATCTCCAAGAAGAAGTTCTTTTTCTTTTTCTTTTTCAAACACCACCTTTCATTTCTTAACTTTTGAACGCGTAACAGTCTCTTAACTTGTAATACAATTTTTAAATATCACGAAACATTCAAAGACTTCACGAAGAGAATTCAACGTGCATTTAAGGTGTTCGGCAAACATCGACGCTCAAACATCGTCGATGTTACGTAAAATTTTTTTTACATCGAGACAACTATCGCTAAATTAATCGTGCTTTTCGTTCCTTACACTTTAAACGTGTAAGAAAGTTCAAAGAGCTGAGTAACGTGGTTCGAAAGGAAACTTGGTCCATATAAAAAAAAAAAAGAAGAAGAAAGTAAAACGAAAGATAAGAAAAGAAAGAAAAAAAAAAGAACAAGAAGAAAGTTATGGGAGGGGGGTGAAAAAGAGAAGAGAAAATAAACAAATAAAAAGCGAAGACGAGAAAAAAAGAATTTACCAATAAATAAAAAAAAAATTGTTTACCCTCAACAATAGTAGTACATACATACATATACATATATTGAATGTATGTATGTATTATTATTTACCCCCGCGATACTCGTGGGCCTCATTGGAAAATTTTGCATTTTGAAAGTTTGTTCCTGTTGAGCAAGCTACTGTTTTATTTCCATATATATACATAGACCCATAAATAATCGAAATCTGCTCTTGATTCTAATTAAACCAACCCTGACCTATTTATGATACCCTTCAATCCCAGTATCCTACTTGCGTATGGAGTTTCACACATTAGCATATTTAGCTCAGCTTGCAGTGCTTTCGAGAATGCAGAGCTTGATTGGCGATAATTAAAAACATGGTTGATTGTAAGCTACCTATTTTCTTTTCTTTTGATTTCACTTTTTCTCTTTACCTTTCGTTTTCTTTTTCTTTTTCTTTCTCTTTTTCTTTTCTCTTCTTTTTTTTATTTATTTCTATTTCTGTAATTCTTTATTTTATCTTTTTCTTCTTTCTTTTGCCCGTTATCAATTCACTTTTCTTCTTTTTCTCCTTCTATTTCGTTTCGTTAATTAATTTTAGAATAATGTGCCAACAAACACACAATACCAGACACGAGTCATTTCTTATTCATATTTGTTGTCCCATTATAAGACGATAACAATGACGACGACGATAATAACGACAACAAAAATGACAACGACACGACAATGTACGTACATGCACAAAAAAATGCGTAGTAGAAGCGTAGTAAAATGGATAGAATTGGCCGATTTGACGGGTTCGTTAACGTCCAACTCGATTTCCGATATAGAATGTCATGTGACTATTCGATCGTCTGACACGTCACGTACAACTGTTAAAGTATACATATAAATTACGAATGCCGAAAAAAAATCAGCCATTCGTCGTTGTGCGAATAACGTTCGTAACACTTGCTTGTGATTTTTCGAACGTGCTCGTAATATTTTTTATTTTTTTTTGTATATATATATATATATATATATATATATATATATATATATATACATACACATATATATTCTTTCTTTTTTATTTTTAACCGCAAACCTATATCCTAAAGCATAATCGAGCGAAAAAAATTGTACAGCTATGACAATAACTATAGAACGGTACGAGCGAGTATTTTCATTTAACGAAAAAGAAATGAATTTTTTTAATTATAAATCTTGGAACAACAAAGAGAACGATATTTCTTTTTTTTTCAAATAAGAAAATACTTGGCCAACCGATGAAGTATATATATATAGTATGTGTGTGTGTGTGTGTATGTGTATATATATATATATTGATGTCGGAAGAAATCCCAACGTTCTTTGGTGGGACCGTACAGGTAACTACAGCTGCCTGAAGGTGGATCTAATCTTCACCCGGGATCGTGCCTTCTACTTCACGACGGTTTTCATCCCGGGTATCATTTTGGTAACCAGCTCGTTCATCACGTTCTGGCTCGAATGGAATGCTGTACCGGCACGCGTGATGATCGGTAAGAATATTGCAATATTAAATAAATAAATTCATCGCTAGACCCATTTAACTCGATATCTTTCGTTCGAACGAGATCTTGACCGAAAAGAAAAAGAAAATATTTCCTACCCATTTAGTTTAGCACGAGTTAAAAGAGATAAACAATCTCGATATACAGATTTGTTCAAAAGATAAAGGAAGAAGAAAAAGTGAGAAAATGTGACGTCATTATCCATCGATCCTAAGTAGCTTAGCTTGGCCAACCGCAATTCTCTTATGGTTCATCTCTCTCTAAACATTAATCCAACGACGTGATAAAGAAGAAAGTTTTACGGCAAATATACCGCCATATTGGATATATTAGCTCTCGCATCGTACTAGCAGATCATTATTTCCCTTCAGAAATAATGCTTGGAATGTTAAAATTTCGTGGATAAAAAAGTAGAGGGTTCGTTCTTTTTTTTCAATTTTTCTCCAATTAATCATGCAGTACTTTATAATATCTGACTATCCGCAAACCTTATCGTTGGTTAAGCTCGACAAAAAGAAAAAGATAATAAAAGAAAAGAATCAAAGAAGAAAGAAGAGGGAGTGTTGTCAAAATTATCAGAAATAAAAGATGATTAACAATTAATATATTACAATTTAATTTTATTTAATTTTCAGGCGTGACAACCATGTTGAATTTCTTCACAACGTCGAATGGTTTCCGAGGAACGCTACCGGTAGTTTCAAATCTGACCGCCATGAATGTTTGGGATGGTGTCTGTATGTGCTTCATTTACGCGAGCCTTCTTGAGTTTGTCTGCGTGAATTACGTTGGCCGCAAACGACCGATGCACAACGTCGTCTATCGTCCCGGCGAAAATCCCGTTACCCAGGTATTTTACTCTCACTGGCGTATGTACTAGGTAATATATATATATACCTACCTCTTCGGACACAAAAGAAAATCAACCGAATCTCTATCTTCTTCGATAGCCTTTACGAAACCGAGGAAACCAGAGTGTCGTCCTTGTTTCGATGGATAAACAATTGGAAATCCTTTGCTTTCCGAGCTCGTCCATTTCCTTTTTTCTAAATTGTTATCCAACCTGTGAAAGTCAATATATCTTGTCCCGTAATTGTTTCGAACTCGCGAGCTTACGCGACGAGATTTTAATTTACTCCTTGTTCAAATAACGCGCTTTATCCTTTCGAATCTTTGCCGACTTATTCCTAACTGAAAATATTCTTCAATCTATAAATCAATAGAAAATTTTTTCCACGGAAACAAAAAAGAAGACACCGTAAATATATAACCTTAGATTTTCTTTAACTTCGCCAAAGAGAAATAAAATTCTATGTTAGAATTTCGGAAAGAAACTCGAATTGAGTTCGATACCTATTGAAAGTGGTTTGTGATTCGAATCTATCCAAGGACGACACGCTAGGACCTCCGTTCCAGATTGATCGTCTTTTCGTGATCTTCTATTCTCCACGACTACGTGACGTCAAGGACGAAGGGAAGATCAAAGAGCGAAAAAATGGGAAAAATAAGAAAAACCAGAAAGAATTTCGTTACTCTTTTATCGACGGTTACAGTTTTGACGGAAGCTATCGGCGGTAAGGGTTAAAAAAGAAACTTAATACTTTCTCAAACAAACGAAGAGACGGAAAAGAAGAACCTAAGAAAAAAAAAAGAAAAGAAAAAGTAAACGTTTCATTTCGTCTGTGGGTTGCACGCGTGGATTTATCGCAAATTGCCCTTCACGAGTTATCGAATATTCCCCTTATTTTTTTTCTTTTTTCATTCTTTCCCCACCTCCGAAAAAAATAGAGATGAGTTACATCGCGCGCGAACAAAAAGCAAATAAAAAACATTCTCGATCGTCGCGATCTCCATACATCGATAATAAAACCATATTTTACGTTTCGCTCTCTATTACAAATCCCTCTCCCCCTATTTCGTCTCTTCCACATATAAAATTTATTTAATACGACGTACCACGAAACGATCTTCCTCCCACTGACGCGACACGATATTATAATTTAAAAAAAAAAGGAAAAACAACCGTCACGATTATGATCGTTTGTCTCTTTTCGTTAGTCGGCGTTTCCCAAACAAACCAAAATATTTGATGTTTGGAAAACGCTAGGGCCAAGACGATTAAACGGAATTAAAAAAAAGAAAAAAAAAAGAAAAAAAAAAGAAAATAAAAACTAAAAACACTCGAGATAATCTCTCCGTATGTCTCAAAGTGGACGAACTTGGTCGAGAGTGCGAACGAAATGTCAGTCAGGTAAAACGTGTTGTTTCAAATTCGAAGTCTCTCATCATCGATCATGTACCTACCACGAATCTTTTCGTACTTGTGGCCCCTCGTAATCCGATGATGTAAACGCGATAAACGCTCGTTCGTATAATATATATTATAATTCTATCTCTCTTTCCTTATCTATTACATGTTTCCCTCATTATTTGCCCCATCAATTATCTATGATCATTTATTATATAGGTATTTACCTATTTACTTCGATTTGCACGTCCGTATTGTTGCGGTTGCGTATATATATATATATATATATATATATATATATATATATATATATATATATTACGTATGCAATGCATAATAAACGTGTATGCGCATATAGCTACTTGAAATGAACGAGTACGCGCATTACAATCAAATTTGCGAACACCTTATTATTACATGATAAGAATTGAACGACGATCGTTATCGCGTTTACATCGTGCACATGTGAATTTGTTGGCGTGACATTGCACAAGACACGCATTATGGTTTGTTACTTACAATCGCTGCATTTCCTCGATATATACTTTTCACTCTATTTTCTATCTCTTTCTTTCTGTCTGTCTATCTGTTGTCTGTCTGTCTATTTGACTCCCACCATCTACCTTCTATCTTTTCTTTTTTTTTTTTTCATTTCCTTCATTTATAAAGCAATCTCGGTATTGTCCTATTCTCGTAAAAAAAAATTCTGTGTCTTTTTCGTTCTCTTTCTCCATTATTAATGAAAACCATGAAAAGATACAATAAGAATATCTTCAAAATTTCTAATCTAAAAGAATAATTTCGTTGAAATTATGTTAAGATAAAGTGAAAAAGAAAGAAAGAAAGAAAGAATTCAATAAACTAATAACGTCATATTAACTCGCGTTTTATATGAAACAACTTAATTTCCCAACGAAAGAGACATTTTATAACAATATACATTAATTTTCATACTAAGTAATAAAAGATTTTCCCCGAGTGATTTATTAAATTTGATAAATTATATAATTCGAACTTATATATATATATATATATATATATATATATATATATATATATATATATATATAATATACTTCCTTGTTATCCTTATATAAGGATAATAATATATCCTATATATATAATATAAGGAGAATAATATATCCTATATATATATATATATAATAACTTCCTTGTTATCCTTGAACGAAATTGCAAACTTTGCATGTAAATTTCAATTTTATTATTTTTATTTTTTTATTTACGTTTTTTTTTCATTTTTTTCTTTTCCTCCTTATTTCTATTTACATTCCATCTTTCTCTTTAACACACGTACATATTTCTCTATTTATCTTCCTTCTCTCTCTCTCTCTCTCTCTCTCTCTCTCTCTCTCTCTCTCTCTCTCTCTCTCTCTCTCTCTCTCTCTCTCTCTCTCTCTCTTTCTCCCTCTTATCTTTACGATCCCAACTCCCATCACGTTACTACGGTATAGAAAATTCGCTTCATCAAACGAGCCACGATCCATTTTTCGACCATAGATGCATTGCATATGGCTCGTATATTGTGTCGCATCACTTGCTAAATAGAATGAATTTCTCTTCGTTACGTCATCAATGCCCTATATATAGATTATATAAACTCAGGAAAACACACTTGTCCTTCTTTATGAAATCTATATTCCTCGATTGCAGAATTTAATGTAATCATTAAAAATTCCCAATGATTTATAAGAATAATAATCAATATCTTCGTGATCACCAACATCATCATCATCATCATCCTTATTATTATTATGATTATTATTAATCATCACTTTTTATTTTCGCGTTTCTCTTGCATGACTTTCACAACTCTCTCTCTTTCTCTCTCTCTCTCTCTCTCTCTCTCTCTCTCTCTCTCTCTCTCTCTCTCTCTCTCTCTCTCTCTCTCTCTCTCTCTCTATCTATCTATCTATCTGTCTATCTATCTATCTATCTATCTATCTATCAATCTATCTATCTATCTATCTATCTATCTATCTATCTATCTATCTATCTATCTATCTATCTATCTATCTATCTATCTATATATATATATATATATATATATATATATATATATATATATATGTATATATATGTATGTATCTACACACATAAATTATATAGAAGGTTTGAAATTGTCTTTATAAATATTGAGATGAGGAACGAAAATTCATGCAAGTTCAGTACTTAGTTTATATACTTGTTATACGTTACATATA
>OU964970.1:766598-824601 GCA_918808275.2 Dolichovespula sylvestris | reverse complement strand
TCTGTATATGTGTTCATATGTGCATGCATGTATATGCACGTATGCATATAAGTATGTCTCTCTGTCCATCTCTGTCTCTCTATCTCTCTCTCTCTCTCTCTCTCTCTCTCTCTCTCTCTCTCTCTCTCTCTCTCTCTCTCTCTCTCTCTCTCTCTCTCTCTCTCTCTGTATTTCTCTCTATCTATGTGGCATGTATCTAAACGCATGAATCGCATAAATAACATCGTTTATGCACCTGCATGCACCGTATTAAGAGTTCGACTTGATCATTTATGAATTATGTATAGGTATCTATGTATTACAGCATGATCGCGCTTTTGCCAATATCTCATTAACGTGCCTTCATGACCAACAGGGTATATACTAAGTTTCGTTAACAACAATTAATTTTTATACTGTCGGATTTCGTGAAGGCATCGATATCGAGACATCGTTCACGCATTGGCAATTAATACTCACGACGTTTCATATTAATTGTAAGTCTAATGCCCCCTTTCTCTCCTCTCTCTCTCTCTCTCTCTCACTCTCTTTCATTATCTTTATACATCTCTATCTATGTAACTATCCATTTATCCATCTTTCTACCTATCTTTAGGTAGCTATCTTACCTTATCTTTTATTCATTTATCTCTGTCTATCTACATCTATGTTTATTGTTTCATCCTCTCTCTCTCTCTCTCCCTCTCTCTCTCTCTCTCTCTCTCTCTCTCTTTCTCTCTCTCTGTCTTTCATCATCCTAATGAATCGATAGAGACAAACGAAAAATCGATGATAATAGTCGATGATAACAAAAAAAATTAAAAATAAAAAACGTCGTGATTATTGCCTCTCACATTGGATATGTATACATATATATATATATATATATATATATATATATATATATGCATATATGTATATATATGTATGTATATATATCCTTGCCTCTTATATCTCTACTTTCCTTTATCTTTTTTTCACTTTTTGTTCCTATTATTTAAAAAAGTTTTTATATTCTATCTCTTTCCTGTTTTTATTCATCGTTTGCGTAATAAGAACGGTTTGAGAAAAGTTCGCATGTTCGCATATTTTACACGTAAGTTGAGCGCGCTTTTTGCATTCACATCACGATTCACATCGATCTTCGAATCATTATTACAAATCTCGATCGCTGAGATTAATCGCAAAATCGAACGACGAAAACACTTAAACGAGAGTACCCGCATTAATTAACATGATTTTCTTCGTTTATCTGTTCATTGAAATCAACTTTCTTTTTCGCCTTTTTTCTTCTTTTTAGAAAATTTCAGTCTTCATTTTTTTTCTTTTTAATTTTATTTTATCGCGAGATAGACGATATGTATTATATACAATATATGTATGTGTATGTGTGTATATATATCTATATATATACACATACATGCATACATATATACATACATATCACGCCTTGACTGTGATACGAAATATTTGCTTTTTGCCATTGACTGTCCCTCTCACCCTCACCCCCACCTCACCTCTCCTCTCTTCGGCGCCCACCCGACTGAAGCTTGACATGTAGCGTAAGCTGGATGAAATACTTTAAAGCAGTTTCGGTGATATAAAAATCATTTGAAAATCCGCACCTTTTCATTAAGGACAACGTGTTTGTCTTTGTTTATTTTGTATTCTTTTTATTCTTTTCCTTTTTTTCTCTTTTGGCTAACGAACCATTAGTATTTACCGTCATCTCACTGGCTTTGGGCATTTAACCACCATCGCCTTTAGATTATTGCCAGATTGACGAGAAAATTAAATAAAAAGTAAAAAAATGTAATGAAAAAAAAAGAAAAAATTAGAAAAATAACGAAAATGAGATCGCCGCTAACGCATAAGAGTGACAGTGTAACAGCAATGATAATGAAGATTAGTAGCATTTTTTAGCTGTGATTGAAGCAAGAAAACAAAAGATCTTAGCAAAGGAATGTGGAGAATAACAAGAAACCACGAAAATGCATACGCTTCTTCATTTTTACTCTCATCATCGATAGCCTACGCTAATTTTATAAGAAATATATATACATATATAAAGAAAAAAAAGAAGTACTTGATCGTTCGATCGATCGATCTTTTCGTCGATCGATCGATAGTTCAACCTGATAATTTCGAGATCGTATATTCGACGATCTCTTTTTATTTTATTATCTTTTAATGATTGAACTTATATTTATTTTGTTCACTTTGTAACATTTTAAGTTTTGTTTTGTTTGGTTTATTTATTATTTTTTATCTTTTATCCCTTTTTTCTGTTTTCTTATTTCTTTACTTTTTTTGTTCTTCTTTTCTCTTTTTCTTTCCTTTTTTTTTTCCTTTTTTTTTCTTAGAGATGTACAGTCGTCACACAATGAAGTTACACGAACGTCCACGTCGGACCAGAGCAAGAAAGAGGACGGAAAGAAAGCACGATAACGAGAAGATGTGGAAAGACGCGTCGACAATGTAGAACTTCCGCGCGGTCTCCAATAAGAGAATGATCTGGGATACGCGAAATATTTTCGCGAACGATGGGTGTCAAAGAACGGTCGTGAATTCTGGAAATTTCGTGATTAAATTCTTCGATCTAAATGCAGAGCGAAAATATAGAGATACATAGCACGATATACATACACATACGCGTCACGTATATTTGTGTGTGTGCGTGCGTGCACGCTTGCGTATGTGCCATGTATATTTCAGTTATATACAGGGTATATCATTTAACTTTCGATCGTTCGAAATTTTGATCGAAATGAATACTACATCGAGATAAACTTTTATATGTCAAACGTTTTGACTTTTGATAAGAAAAAATAATATATTTAGGTATGTGTATATATATATATATATATATATATATATATATATATATATATGTGTGTAGAATATATGTATGATATAAAGGTCCGATGTGTGACGGTGTACAACGTAGATGTTATATACAGCATGTAATTCAGATATTATAATACGCTAAGGCACGAGAATATTCCTAGAGATATGTATAAACGTATACACGTATGATTTTAACATTTTTATTTCGAGATAAACGTGTAAATCTATTACTAAAAATGTTAAATCGTGTTTGAACTTTCTGTAAAAGCAAAATATTAATTTACATATATGCATATATAAATACATACGTTGATCTCAAATCAAATGATATTTCATACTATATGTACGTTTATACGTGTATGTATATACTACATACATATGTACATACATATATACATATGTACGTATATAAAATAAAGAGCAACGATCCACTTATTCGATTAAATCATTTGTATGAATTCACTCGAACGAACTTTTGAATTCAAGAAGAGTTTCGAACGCTCTTTTGTATTTTCAATGCTTAATCAAAGAGCTTCTCGTTCCTTCTCCTCGTTCCTTCCTCCCTCTCCTTTCATCCCTCTCTCTCTCTCTCTCTCTCTCTCTCTCTCTCTCTCTCTCTCGCTCTCTCCCTCCCTCTTTGTTCTTTTGCGAACTCACAAAGCTAGTCAATTATCTCGTTTCGGTATCGATCTCGTGGTGAACTCATAATTCGTGTCCTTTTGAGATAAAGATAATAAAAAAAAATAAGAAATGAACAAAAAGAAAAAGGAATAAGAGAAAGAGAAAGAGTAAAATGGATCGTTGCTTACCTAAAATGAGCTGCGGCTAATGAGAATATAAGTTTTCTTCTACGGAGACCCTGTCGCAGGGTAAAAAGAAGCGAGAGGGTGGACCTCCAACTAGTGGTGCAACGGGACCGAACGAGATCGTTACTTGTACCAATTGTGGCCCAAATCCCTGCACGCACACGGCCACCAATGGATGCACAGCTGAGGTATGATCATTTTCAATTAGATCTTTGGATTTTATTTAAATTTTAACTGAATGAAACGACAAATTTTTAGAAAACAAAATCTTTCATTAGATTTGTTATCATTATGTTATAAATATAATATGATAGATTTCTTATTATATAACATATATGTTTATATAATTATTATTATTATTATTATTATTTATTATTTAATATAACAACAACAACGATTTACGTATTAACTGTAACTTAACTCCTGTAAAATATCCATCGAAAGGAAAAAAAAAGGAATATCTTCCACCCTCTTTAATTTCTTCCCACCGTCGAATAAAATATCCGATCGAACGATGGAGCATGCTAAACAAGTAGTTTCCCATTTTACAGATACGAAAGAAAGAGCCACCGCACCCGATCAGAGTGGCGAAAACGATCGATGTGATAGCGAGGATCACCTTTCCGGTCGCCTACTTCATGTTTCTTACGTTCTTCTTCATCCATTACAAGGGCAGCTCGTAGAGCAACATTGAGGAATGAACACGATCAGTTGACGACGAAGGATTGAAGTGATCAACGGAGTTCTTCGATCGTTAAAAAAGTATCAACGAGGAAGATTATGCGCCGACAATGCTCAACATTACAATTACAATTACGATAACGATGTAAATGACGATGATATTTATTGTCTGTCGTAAGCATCTCTCTCTCTCTCGTTTAACAGGAAGACGTCTTTCGATGAATGAGCAAAGCATGTGTCCAGGTGAATTGTGAGTCGAGAATAAAAACGAAAAAAAAGGAAAAAATACGGTGCGAAAGGTTGAAAAAAAAGAGAATTAAGAAAGAAGAGTAAGATGAGGAGGTGGAAGAGGAGGAGAAGAAGTAGGGGAGGAAGAAGAGGAGAAGAAAGAGAAGGAGAAGGAGTACGGTAGGAGAAAGAGGAGGAAGAGGAGAAAGAGAAGAAGAGGAGAAAGAGAGGAAGAGGAGGAGATTGAATAGGGAGGGAGGAAGAGAAGGAAGAGAAAGAGAAGGAGTAGGGAAGAGGAAGAAGAGAAAGAAAAAGAAGAATAAGTGTCTACCGACGAAAAACTTTGTTCTCTCTCTCTCTCTCTCTCTCTCTCTCTCTCTCTCTCTCTCTCTCTCTCTCTCTCTCGCAACATAAACACGAACAAACACAAACATAGGAAACACATGCATACGCAATATTGTGATAGTACTGTTAAAAGCACTTCTCTGTTCGTTCAAAGAAACGTGACCTGCGAGTGATGGTGGTGGATAATCCACTCTCTTCTTTCTCTTCTTCTACTTCTTCTTTTTTCCTTTTTTTTTCTTTCATTTTCTATCTTTTTCTTTTTTTTCTTTCTTTTTTTAACAATCTAGCTCGATTAAATAGACTGCAATTGCCTGCCCTCGACAGAGCGAATGACGTGCTTGTTATCTCTACAGATTGAACGAATCAAATTGAATTAATATGTAAAATACTTAATAATACATATATATATACATATAAATATAATAATAAATATATATTCGCGATTCGCTAATACCAAACAAATATCGAATGTATGTAAGTATATTGTCCACTCGTATACCGCGTACTACAGAATTATTGATCCTTGAAAAATGGTCGAAAAAAATAACGGAGAACAAAAATGGAGAGCAAAACAGAAATTAGCGAAAGGATTCCTCTTGTCAAACGAGAAGCTCACAACCGAGCCGTTATACAAGATATATACGTGTGTGTGTGTGTGCGCGCGCGCGCGTGCGTGCGTGCGTGCGTGCGTGCGTGCGTGTGTGCGCGCGTGCGTGTGTGCGTGCGTGTGTGCGTGCGTGTGTGCGTGCGTGTGTGTAGTATTATAACTATAAATAAACCTGGTCAGGGACTACTCCTAACGCATACTTTATCGATATTATTATTATTATTATTATTATTATTATTATTATTATTATTATTATTATTATTATTATTATTATTATTATTATTATTATTGATTATTATTATTATTATTATTATTATTATTATTATTATTATTATTATTATTATTATTATTATTATTATTATTATTATTATTATTATTATTATTAGTAATAGTAGTAGTAGTAGTAGTAATAGTAGTAGTAGTAGTAGTAGTATTAGTAGTAGTAGTAGTAGTAGTAGTAGTAGTAGTAGTAGTAGTAGTAGTAGTAGTAGTAGTAGAGTAGTAGTAGTATTACTATTATTACTATTATTATAACTATTACTTACTATTATTACTATTACTATTACTACCACTGCTACCTTATCGCTACTATTACGTACATATATATTATCGCCAGCATTATCGACACCACGGTCATAATGATTAACGAACGATGATAATGTGCTCTATACAGTGTATACCATTTTTACTAATAATCGCGAGCAATATATATATATATATATATATATATATATATATATATATATATATATATATATAATACTATACAGACCAAGCAAGAAGAAGGGAGAGTAAAAAAAAAGAAATAGTGAAAAGAAAAAAAAGACACGTTCAAAGGAGTTAATAACGATCATTATCGTACGACTTGCTTGATAATTGTACTAGATAGATAGAGAGAGAGAGAGAGAGAGACAACAAAGAAAGAAATAGAAATATAACGCAAAAACACGCGCGCGCGCCGCAATTCAACGTACTGTAATTTTTGTAAAAGGATGTTCATAAAAAAGAAACGAGAAAAAAAAGATACGAGTGTAGAAGAAAAAAAGAAAGAAAGAAAGAAAAGGAAGACGTTCATTTAAAGCAAGACTCGCAAATTCTAACTATTTCTTTTTTTTCCTTCCTTTTAATCTGGATGTAAATGAATCGACCAACCAGGTCCTGCCATCTACGTTCTAGAACTGACATTAAAAAATCTTATTACATTAGAATTTGACAAGTTGTAGCGCGATATTTGAACATTCAATGGTTTGATGGTTCGATGGTTCGATGATTCGAATATATATATATATATATATATATATATATATATATATATATACATATATATATATATATATATACACAAAGAAAAAAACGGCTTTTTTCATCCATTTCAGTTTCTTCAAAGTCTTACTATGACTTTCTCGTATTACATTAATATTGATCGCTTTACGAAATTTCTAAAAATCTTCTCAAACGTCCGCATGATATATATATATATACACACACACACACATACATAAATATACATGCGTGTATATATATATATATATATATATATATATATACACGTATATTTTTAAGCACTGCCAGATACGATTAAGTTCGAAGCACAGATTCATTGTTTTAAAGATGATCCGCTGCGTCGATAATAATTATGATGATAGGACGAAATAGAGGATCATTAATAATGATCATCTCCGTGTGAAAAAACACTCGACGGTCGCGTACGCGTTTTTCTTCTGAAATTTTTCTGAATTTAAATGAAAGGAAATAAGAAAATAAGAATGATTTTTCTTTTCTCGTAATCTGTTCGTTCTTCGTAAATCTTAATAAGATAACTATGACGTTATACATATACATATAAATAGATAAATAATTCATAGAAGGTATGCGTGCGTGCGTGCGTGCGTGTGTGTGTGTGTGTGTGTGTAAAATGATACAGCGTATTGGCTGAAAATAAATGGTGTATGATAAACACATACAGAGAGAGAGAGAGAGAGAGAGAGAGAGAGAGAGAGATGATCGAAAATAAGATGGCGGTTGCCCGCTTGTGCAGAGAAAAGGAATAAAAAAGATCTGCTTCTTTCATACTTATTGCATAATATCGATATACATATATGCCTATATAATATATATACTTATCTATGTATGTATATATGTATATACACATACACACATATATTAATTCGCCTCGGTACCTCATTGTATATTATAGATTTAAAAAAAAAATGTCGAAGCAGAGCTACGCGCAAATTATCTCGATAATTCTTGGATGCTTTTTTTTCGCGAACGATTTCGTACAAATTCTAACGTTATTCACTCGTAAATAATTAAGCTTATGAAAATAATACTCTTTCGGATATATATCGAGTCCTATATTGAAAAATTCGAACGAAATATTTGTGGTGGAAACGTTGAAGACATGAAATTAAAAAAAAAACGACAGGAAATGAAAGGGAAAGTAATGCAAAAGAAAAATATGACTTGTATTGACGCGACTTGTCGAAAAAACAACCAACAATGGCACTGATGAATGACACAAATTATACAAGGTAGTATGGAGGAGGTGCGTGTGCGCGCGGGCACGCGCGAGCGAGCAAACGAAATTAAAACTCAAATTGCTATAAGTCGACACAACGAATATTGCGTAGAACGAGAGTTTCGCCGAGTTAAACAATAAGAAAAAAGAAAAAGGAAAGAGAGAGAGAGAGAGAGAGAGAGAGAGAGAGAGAGAGAGAGAGGGAAATGTTAAGAAAGAAATTATGAAACCGATGATAAACGATTAACGTCGAACGATTTTAGTGAAAAGTGCAACGCGTAAATTTTGAAAAAATCTGCAATTGTGCCGGGAGTACGTGATAATATAATATTATTTAAATATATTACAACTCCCGTATGAAATAATAAAAAAAAATGAAAGCAAAGATCTGAGTTAAATAATATTCGTAATTTTTCAAGAAATGTCAAAGCGACCGAAATATATCTGATTAAACTAAAAAAAAAAGAGAAAAATAAAAAAAAAACGATAAGCGTTGCGTAAAAAAAAACACGGCAACAACAATGGGAAGCAATATTTTGCAATGATATAAAACGAAAATACTTTAAAGCAAACAGCAATGTCGAGTAAGACAACCACCCTAACCTACGTTAAAAACTTTACGTTGTTGTAAGTTATACGGAAAGAAAAGAAAAAGAAATGGGAAAAAAAGAATGAAACAAGAACACCTTTAGGTGATAGGAACGCAACTAGTTGTTTAATTAATTAATGTTACTAAAGTTTAAACGCTCCACGGACCAAAGTACATAATCCTACGAAGTCTTCACCGTATTTGCGGAGTTGGCATTTCTAATTCGCTGGCTATCTCTCACGAAATAGGAACGAGTCTTTAAGCTACCATAATTCTAAAGTTGTGCATTAAATTTATTCAAATAAATAATTACCAGCGTTAAATTAACCCCTTTATAAAAAAAAAGAAACATTATCACGTATTTTTGCGTTTAAAAACACAAATGTTCTTTAATGATCTTTATTTTTCAAAAGTTCCGCGCATCTTATCAAAGACTACGTTAGCTTTTCATTATCTGGAATTGTCCCCCTGAAGGAAAAAAATATTATTTCTTCCAAGAGATATGAAATTAAAGAAAAAGAATTATAAATCTGTATAAAATCGAACTCGTTCTTTTCTCTTTTATTCTCGAGGTGCCAGTAAATCAGACACCAACTTCATAATGGCGTTCTTATTCTCATAGTTAGTTGCACTCATTAAATATCATGCAGGAAAAAAATCAACCACGAATACGCGTAATTTGTGTGCTTATGCAAGTGCCGTACGCCTACTTATTATTATATATATATATATAATATATATATATATATATATATATATATATATATATATATATATAAAGGAAACTAAAAAAGAAAAACCGTTTGTTACTAATTTTAGATAATTATGCTCCAAATTAAATGATTTATATAAAAAAAAAAGAAAACCAAAAAAAAAACAAAAGTGTTAGTATCCCATCGCGAAGCACCGAAATCTCTCGCAAAATAATATCACGGCTTTAATTGTGTCTGTTGTGTCAAACATCAATAATAATATTAGTGTTTATGATAAAAAAAAAAAGAAATAAAAAAAGAAAAAAAACGAATAATAATATCGAGAAAAAGTCGAGAGGAACCATTCTCTTATTTTTCATTCCTCTTAAAAAATTATCTCTCAAATTATTCTGAGTTGCCGATCGAGGAACAACAAATTTTACGATAATCTAATTTTGTTCCTTCATGTACCGAACGATTTCATTTACATCTAATTAATATAATAATATTCAGAAGGAAAAAATAGAAACTGAACATTTATAAATATGTATATAATATGTGATGATAAAAAAAAGAAAAAAAAAACAGAAAAAAGAATTAAGAAATAAAATAAATTCAAGTCAAAGCGCGGATCGTAGTGTCGAGAAGAACGAGATGTTAAATTTGTATAAAGATGAGTCTTGTTATAACTTATTATGTGATATAAAAGGAAAGAGAGAGAGAGAGAGAGAGAGAGAGAGAGAGAGAGAGAGAGAAGAAAAACAAAAAAGAATAACACCGAATGTATAAATATGATTCTCACGAAGTTTCAATCGCTCTTATTGGTATTTGTTATTATTATTTTTCGTTGTTCGGTACTCTAATAACGATAACAAAAACATTATTATCTTATAACAATTATTCTTGTTATTATTATTCATCATTGTTATTGTTATTGTTATTATCATTGTATTGCCTAAAATTTTTACGGCGATTAGGGACACGTGTGCGCATATACACAACAAATATACTATATACATACATATTAAACACACACAATAAGTATACAGAAATACACACACACAGAGCCGTTATCGCAAATTAACGTTATTAATTATAACTAATAAGCACTTATATATAGCACGTATATTTAAACACTTGCATTGTTAAGGGATACGCGTAATGAAAAAGAAACGGATATATTACGTCGTAACAATCTGCGGTAGATGAAGCTGTGATGTTTAAAAGCCGATAACAGCATAAAAGAGCACACGATTATTTTTGCAATACTTAAGGCAAATTAGAAAAGAAAGAAAAATAAAAAATTCTTAAAAATTAGTTTTTCTCCTCCCGCGATTCGCGCATAGGATAACGCACACGCGTAATAATCGTAAACAAACTGAAGAAAAATAAAGAAAAAAAAAGAAAGAAAAGGGAAATAATAAACAAAGAAGAAAAAAGTTACAAAAGAAAGGAAACGATGACACATATGAAGGAGACACAACTAAATCACGATTAATATTAAAGATTATACTGATTTGAACGCGGATGCATACGTATTATATAAACATTGACAAGTGATTCTTAATCACAAGTGGGTTTATTGATCACTGTAAACGTTTTATGATCGTAACGATTAATTATCTGATTTATCGGCTGTGTTTGTAACGTGATTAAATATTAAAATTTCGATTAAACTATCGACGTATTTTATGCCTTGATCAATCCAAACGTCTAAGCATCCTTCTTGTTAAAAATACATACAAACAGCATACATACATACGTACGTACGTACGTACGTACATACATACATACATACATACGTACGTACATACATACGTACACACATACGTACATCATATGTACATACATACGTACATACGTACACACACACACGCGCGCGCGCGCGCGCGGAGTGAGTAACATAAGTATTCGAACGGGATGAGAGAAAATGATCAATCATGAGAATAGCGTACAATGAACTGTAATTTATTGAAACAAAATGTATTTATAATAGCGTACATATAAGTACTAAATGTGCATAAAGTTTTAGAAAAATCCAACGACATGTAAACAAAGTAGATAACAATTATTATGATTGCGTACACATAACACATAACAAAAGTATTCGAACGCTATATTACAATGTCCGTATTCAGTAAACATTAAGTTATATAAACATCTGAATGTGAACAAACAGTCTTCAGTGTGCCTCTAATAGCGCTAGAGAACGGATAGAACCGCAAAAGTCAACATTTATTTATCATTTAAAATAATGAGCGAAAAAAAATCAGAAACTACCAAATCTGAAAGAGAAATAATTGTTAAACTGCACAGAGAAGGAAAATCATATAAAGAAATTGGTGCTATTGTAGGAAGAAGTAAATCTACAGTTTGTTATATAATACAAAAAAATAATATGGATGAAAATATTGCAAATAAAGTAAGATCTGGATGTTCAAAAAAATTAATGCCACGAGAAGAAAAGGCAATTCTTTGTGAAGTAAAAAAATATCCTTTTATATCTGCACCAAAATTGGCAGTAGACGTTACTACAAAGTTCAATAAAAAAGTTCATGACCAATTGTGTCGAAGAATATTATGTAACAACAATATTCATGGCAGAGTTCCATGAAAAAAGCCGTATATCAGTAAGAAGAACAAGCAACTTCGATTAAATTATGCTAAAGCATTTATTGATAAGGATACCAATTTCTGGAATACAGTTATCTTTTTGAATGAAAGCAAATTTAATTTGTTCGGAAGCGATGAATGGCAAAAGGTATGGAGAAAACCAAATACAGAGCTGGAATTAAAAAATCTGAGGTCTGCAGTGAAACATGGTGGAAGCTCAGTAATGGTATGGGGATGCATGTCCGCTAATAGATCTAGTAATCTTGTGTTTATTGATGGAATAATAGACAAGATAAAATATTTAAACATTTTGAAGGAAAATTTAATCAATAGTGCGTAAAAGTTAGGTGTACCACGAGATTTTTACTTCAAGCAAGACCGTGATCCTAAACATACAGCCAAAATTGTATAAGAAAGGCTACTACATAATATTCCCCGTATATTGCCAAGCCCCCTACAAAGTCCAGACCTAAACCCCATAGAACATTTATGGGAAGAACTAGAAAGAAGGCTTAGAACAAGCATAATAACATCAAAAGATATGCTGAAACAAAACATTATGGATGCATGGAATTCCACAACATCAGATGTCACAAAAAAATTAATTCACAGTATGGAAAATCGCCTTCGAGCAGTAATAAAAGCCAAAGGTGGTCCAACAAAATATTGAAGTGCTATAAAACTGTTATACAACAGTTCATTCGAATACTTTTGTTACGTGTTATGTGTACGTAGTCATAACAATTATTATCTACTTTGTTTACATATTGTTGGATTTTTTTAAAACTTTATGCACATTTAGTACTTGTATGTACGCTACTATAAATACATTTTGTTTCAATAAATTACAATTCATTGTACGCTATTCTCATGATTGATCATTTTCTGTCATCCCGTTCGAAAACTTACGTTGCTCACTGTATATATATATATATATCCTTTGATATTAAACCATCTGTTCAGATATAAGGTAAGAGTACATAAACTTTTTTCTTGGAGTTGTAAATATTACTTCCATTTTAAACGTACTTTTATTTTGAAAATTTACATACAAAACAAAAATGTAATATCTTTTTACTTTATACAATCTTATAGCTCCTATTCACTTTACTTTCATTCATATATAAAGACAACGATAATACTAAATATACCTGCATAAACGTATATACGCATACATGTGTATATGTACATATACATATTTATATTCCTTTCCCTTTCCACAATAAACACTTTTAATTAATTTAAATAATCGATCATCATTGTCTTTGGTAAATATACTTTTACAAATTCACATTTTGTATAGGCCAACAAATACTTCTTTTTTGTTTATGAAATTATAAATGTCATACTTATAAATTAATTATTCATGCTTAACTCTAGATAAAGCGATATAAGATTTCTTTGTAGCTAAATCATGCCAACCTACTGGACCTCTTTCACAATCTGCACAAGCTAAGTATTTTATATTTCCTACTGTATGAGATACTCCGATATTTTCAAACGTGTACATATCTTCAATTAGCCAATATTCTGTGATTATTTCTTGTTGATTGCCTTCGCCTTCTCCATTGGAATGTATGTGTGGTAGCGCAAACTACAAATGATAAACTTGTTTTAACATATGGTCTGTACTCATCTGATCTTTTATTAAGATTTACTAGCAAATAAAGTATACGTTAAATATCTGATTCAGATTAAAAAATAATTTGTGAAAGCTTTACAGTTATTCAATAATTACAATGCATTTAACATAATTTACCTCCATGGTAATAAAAGTAGCTGCTCCTACATTAAGTATTTTAGATGGGCAGAAAGTGCAAAATACTGTTTCTTTATTCTTTCCATCTGTATTTATTTTGGTATTTATGCTATCTTCATTCGTCGACATAACTGGATTTCTACAATAAATTAATAAGTGAAACAAACAATCACTTTATTATTATATTATTATCGGTACAATTAAAAGAATGCTGCAATAAAATAATATCGCTATTTGAACTCAAAAACTTCGGATTGAAAAACTATAACCTATAACCAATAAAGTTGTCTCTAATAGTCATTCATCTTTAGCAACTATCGATAATCGCCAATCGATAATATCATTTCGATATATCTCTTGATGATAATATTGATATTAATAATCAACAAACAATTATTGCAATTTTAGAATATTTATAACTTTAATATTTCCAAATTAACTTTTCAAAATAATGAATAAACTGTATAAAATAAAAATAATCTATTTATGGTATTAAAGAGAGCATATATTTTTTGTTCTAACAATAACATAAATAATTGAACAAACACAATATTATCTAGTATACACAACAATGTAATCTTTAAAATTCATAATTGGTCTTTTTGTAAGTAACTTCCAATTGTACTTAGCAAATTTCTCATCAAATGGAAGTGGGTCTGTAGAACGTTCTTGGCCCTCCGCAGGTCCAATGACAAATATTATATTTCCTTCATAATTAGCTATGTAATTACAAAATGCTTCTCCATTATTAAAGTAGCAGAAAAAAAGTGCGTAATCTTTTGGTACAGAAAGATTTTTCCCTTTTTTTTCATTAATGAAAACAATATTTTCAAGAAATAATGGGGGGGCATATTTACTGTGCCACCACGAACTATCAAGTTCTATACCGATAATATTTAAACCTAAAAAATGCAAAATGAATTTAATATTTATATAGTTTTTAGAAATGAATTCGTCTATCTTCAACTAATTCAAAATTTCTATGCTACATAAATACTCACCAGAGTAATTTTGCAATAACCATTCGATTAAGCCACAACCGCAACCTATGCTGATTATTCCTGATATCTTATTCTTCTTAATTACTTCAGTTATCCAACTTAAATCATCCAAAGTTGGAAGTACCCAAAATAATCTATTGTTTTTTGAACTGTCAATAACAGAAGTTAAATTCACAATATCTTTCCAATTACAGTCATTATGTAATCGAAGAATAATTTCTTCAACATTTTCTTCAACATCCATCTTTCACGTATAAAATTATAAAATAAAATTATAGCACAGAATGTATGTATATAAACGAGTAATTAATACAAAACCGTATGTGTATGTATATATATTTATTGTATGAAATTTTTAAGGCACTGGATTATGTACAATTAGATGAAAAAGTGATTACTTATAGACAGAACATATTATGCAATTGATATCTATTAATATAGATCTATATAAGTACACTACAAGTAATTTACAGTAATTCAGATACATATATATATGTAATAATTTCAAACATTTTGCTTCTTATTTATAATTTATTTTTATTGATCTTATTTATAAAATCTTGTATAAATAGGTTCAAAGCAAAAAATATTTACTGTATTAAAAAATAAGGCACTTGTCAACATAACAAAGCTTTTACATTAACATTTATGAAGTATTTAAATAAAGTAAACTAGTCAAATATATGTTTTTAGTTAAGATCAATTGGTTGTAATGCAAAATGAATATCGTCTGCTGATGCATTTAATAAAATTCTTTGATGTATATCCATCCGTACATTGTCACGTATTAACAATTTACTAGCTTCCAATCTTCCACATATGGCTAATATTTCTGTTAACGTAGGTATCTTGATACCTACAAAAATGAAATATACACATTTTTTTTATGTTACTAATTTTAATTTAATATACTAACCTTCAAAAGAGCACATGGAACAAAGTTGATTATATATATTTTTAAAATATGCTTCTTCAATACTAGTTCGAGTTAATTCCGCCGATACGGCTTGCAGAAACATTTGTTCCATTTTTGAACAATGTTTTATTGCTTGAACTTTTGAGTTTTCTATCATTTCTAATAGAGCTTCATTTACATCTTCCATGGTAACTTTTTCTCTTCCATGGAGTTCTGTAATCTCAGTAGCACGGCGACATATATCTAAAGCTCTGCGAGCATCTCCAGAAACAGCAGATACTTTCCTATATTTGTGATAGGTAATGAATAAACGTATAGTATAGAACTGATTAATTTTAAATCCTAGAAAATTTGAATTAATATTTATTACTTACCGTGCAACTAATTGTATGGCTTCGCTTCTAAATGCATCTGTATCCTTAAGTCTAGTTAATACTATTTCTTGTAATTGTTTATGGTTATATGGTTGAAACGTTAATCGCGTGAGACCTAATCGTGAGGTAACACGACCCATAAATACTCTTTCAGGCAAATCCATAGTATTAGCTATGGTAATAACTACTAATTGTGCATTTACTTTTGTAGGCCAATCTAATAAATTATATACTACATCTTGTCGTTTTGTGCACAAAAGATCAAGCTAAATTTACAAACATAAAAAAAATAAAATAAAAAGAAAAAATAGAATAAAAAGAAAAAAATAATACATATTTATATAAGCTAATGAAACAAATTCTAAAAACATATATTAATAATTCAATAATCATAATTAAAGGAATTCATGCATGATTTACCTCATCCACAAGTAACAAAGTCATTGGTCTTTTAGAATTTTTGCTGATAAATTGCATTTCAAGTTCACGATATGCCTTCTCCCATGTACAAGTGTTACCACTCAGCTGCTTCCAAATTTGCACATAAGCTTGTCTTGGTTCTGTCAACTTCATACCATTAATTTCAAAAAAATTAAAATCATCCAGTTTTCCCTTTTCCACTGATCTTTTTAAACAGCGTATTACTTCATTTACAGTGGCAGTTTTACCTGTTCCAGGCACTCCACTTATGTAAATGCATCTATATATAAACAAATATTAGAAACGTTTTATATGTTTAGAAATGCAAATCTCTCTCTCTTTATCTTTCTTTTTCAATACTTTACAATAGTATATTATCAACATACCCTCCACATTTATCCATTAACTTTCCTTCTAAAAATGTAAAGATATTATTAAATTCCTCTTCTCTGCAGGGTAATGATTTTGGTACAACACTCACATGTAGCTTAGATCTACTCTGTTGTAAAGGTGTTGATGGTTTTACTAATAATGTAGCTCTTCTTTCCATGTATGGTGTTAAGTTATTATATTTTATTGAAAGAGATGATCTAGGTGTTTTTATATTGTTTTTTATATTTTTGGATACTTCCTGCCCCTGTCTATCGTTTTTCCTTTTTGGTGTTAGAACACTCTTAGACATAGTCATAATACCATCGCATAAATTATCTATTTCTTTATGATTATTATTTCTACTTTCTTCATTTTCTAATACTTTATCTGTAGCAGACTGTTTATTTTTTTTAGTAGAAAAGAAACTACTCTCATCATCATCTAAGTTTTTATCTGTCATAGTCGTAAATGTTGTACGAGAAATACGTTTCATCGCTTTCTTAGGTGTTTCTACAATATTTTGGAATTGAATACCATCGACACACTCTCTGATTTCTTCATTATTATTTGATACTTTTGATAATCGTTTTCGTGTTATTCTATGTTGTTTATCATTACTATCTTCAATATCATTTGAAAATGCATTATCATAAATAAGTTCTTCGTTATAATTAATAGTTCTTCTAGATCTTAAAGAACTTAAAATAGGAAGCACATCACATTCATAATCACTAAGTCTTTTAGGTTGACTGCAAAGTCTTCTCATTTTACGTGATTCCACTGGATCATTGTTTTCTTTTTTATTTTTTGTAATTTTCTTTTTACTAGAAAAAATTGTAGTATAAATACTTCAAAGGAAGTAAAATGAGTTAGTAAACAAATGGATATAAGTTATTACCTTTCATTATCAATTTTATAATTGCTATGCTCTGTAGAACGTCTTAATTTAATTTTTAACAAACTCTTTGATTTCTTGATGGATATGCTCTTTGATGATGATTCCTTAGACTCAAATAATTCTTCAGAGTCTGAAGAATTTACAATTTTGTTTCGGTTATATTTTAATAATTCATTGACTGAAATCCTATGCAATTTGATTATAGGTATTTTACCTTCTGTACTAGACATTAATAACTTATATACTTCATTATCAGAACGCTTAATTAGTTTTGGATCCATCTTGCAATATACAAAGATCTTTAATAATCTTAGAATATCCGTTTTTATAACAAAGTTTATATCTTACAGGAGGACCTATAAAAATACCTTCAGATTAAATCAATATCACTTTATTTAAACTAGTTATAATGCAACAATTATTACCATTATATTTAAGTTCAGGAGATAAGGAATCATCAGAAGATTTAGTACTTTCTTCGCTACTGTCCACTCTTTTTCTTTTATATGTTACAATATTTTGTGTGTCTTTATCTTCTATAGTTTGACCTAATGTGTCTTTTGATTTTGTGTCTACAAAAATATCATATTATTATCACTGTTTATTTTTTTTTAACAAATATGATTATTAACAATAAAACAATGTTATTATTAAAAACAAATATTACGATATATTACAAAATACAATATTCAAACAATTAAAATAATAAAGAAATTTGCCTTCCCGACTAATGTTTTCCATAGTACATGTCTAAATGTTAAGACCTTTTTATCCGATGTAAGATTATAATAAACTTTTTCTTTATTTTGATAAATTAAATAAACGAATATCTGTGTATGATATATATATATATATTATATATATATGTTTACAATATTTAATATTTATAATATATTTCTTTAAAAATTACAAAATATGATATAATACGATCCACGGCAAAAAGTCAACAAAAACTAACGTAACCTTTCTTTCTTATGACACATACATCTGGCCCCCATGAAAGTTCTACTATTGAATAAGCTCTACCTCTTTCCCGCTTTATAAACTCTAAAGCCCAAGTGACTCAAGTGTCGAATAGAAATTAATTATTTAAAAATTTTTTAATAAAATCATTGTTTTTTACAATATGTAAAAAACAATTATAATATATTAACTGTTATTACATGTATATTAACAACGAAATTGTGTGTGTGTGTGTGTGTGTGTGTTAAAACAATTTATTATTTTATTTCATATAATATATTACATATTATTTAAGTATTTTTTATATTATTTGTATATAAAAAAATTACATTATTTTATATGAAAAAAAATTGTAATAAAATTAAACTCATATAAATATTAAAATAGTATGTATATATTTATTCTTGTTCCTTTTTAAAGTTTAGGGACTTCCGCTTTCATATAATATTCGTCACTATTACATATGTTCCATGTCCTAACGCCTTATATTCTACGCACTTAAAACTATCGCAATATCTTAAAACTATTGTATAGTAAATATATATTATATATATATATATATATATAAATATATTTATTTATTTATTTATATACTATAGCTATAGGTATGCTTTTCGAATTAGCCTCTTTTCTTACACTATCCTTACAACTTATATAAAATTAAATTATTTCGTTGACACTTCTAATTTAATTGAAACGTAAAATTTAACTTTAAAATTTAATTATATTAAAAAAAATCTAATTATTTATAACATTTATAAATAAAATCTTTGCGTGTTACATTTGACGCTAGTAGTATATAAATGCATACATACACACATTAAAAGTTTTGAAATTGCATTAATGTTAGAAAACCGTATGGAAAGATCGTTATCGTTCAAAATTACTTGCTACACAGATACATTTTAATTTTCTTCTCAATTAATTTTATTAAAAGATATATACAATGCGTGTGCATCTGGAAAAGATAATACTTTATAATTTTAAATCATTTTACGGCGAAGTAATTATTGGTCCGTTTAAGCCATTCACTACAATTATAGGACCAAATGGTGCCGGTAAATATGTATATACATTTTGTTATTTATTTATATATGTATTCTCATTTTTTTTACGGACTCGTAAAATTTTCGAAAAAAAAATAAATATATTTGACATATTTCTAGGAAAATCTAATATCATGGATGCAATTAGTTTCGTGATGGGAGAGAAAATTAATAGTTTACGTGTTCATCGATTAAACGATCTTATTTCGCAAAAATCTGATGGGACATTAATGACACATAGGTGTTCAACTTAATATTTGCGTTGTTTATTTTTTTAATTCTTTTTTATGACATCACTATTATTTCTTTTGTTTGATCTCATTCTAATTGATAGTATTATTATTATTAATTGTAGTGCACATGTAACAGCTGTATTTAAAATAGAAGGTAAGGGTAAAGAATTTACCCGAGGCATTCATAATTCTTCCAATGTATATAAAATAAATAAACAGGTATATATTAATAAAAAAGATTTTTCGTTCATGTAAATAAAAATGTACTCTTATAAATAATATAAAATGTTTAGGTCGTTAAAGTTGAATTTTACATACATGAACTTGCTTTGCTTGGGCTTAATATAAAAAGTAAGAATTTCTTAGTATTTCAAGGGACCATTGAAGTGATGTGCACAATACATCCTAAAGAAATTTCCATTATGTTTGATGAAATTAGCAAGTCTGCTGAACTAAAATCAGAATACAAAAGGTAATATAATGATTTTTTTCGGCACATAAATTATTTAATTATTTTAAGCTATAAAAAAATATTTAACAGTATATTTACTTGTGTAGATTAAAAAACAAAATGGATGAGATTGATTTAGATCTTCGTCATATAATGCAGAAGAAAAGGTCTCTTTTAACTAAAAAGAAATGCCTTTTAATACAACAACAAGAAGCAGAAGAATATAATCTATTACAAGAGGAATATGTATGTTGAATTGTTAACATTAATTATCATACTTTAAACAATATTTTATATTTTGATTTATGTTTTTATCTTATATTTAAAACATTTAGCATAATAAAAAAACAGAGTTACAACTATTCAAATTGTTTCATATAAGAAGAGAATATGGTGATTTGAAATTACTTTGGAATGATAATATATCAAAAATGAATAAATATGAGGATGACAAAAAAAGTGCAGAGATTATATTGGAACAAAATAAGAATAAATATTTTGAAGTAATAAATCAAGAGGTAATGATGGAAAATAATTTAACAACAATAAATCTACAACAGACTCATCAAACTATGCAATTGATTGCTGTAAAAGAAAAAATTTCTCATTTACAACAAAAGATACCATTTATTCGTACATCTTTAACTAAAGCACGTCTTGTAAATGAAGTCCATAATAAAACTATCAAAGATTTACAAAAGGAACTGACTAAAATAGAAGTATTAAAAGCGAATTTAACACAAAGCCTTTCAAGTGAACTTGAATCACAAGGAAGCAACATGGAACTGGACAATGCACAAGTATTATACAATATTTACATTTATAATATATTATTGTAATTGTTTTTTTTTTTTTTTTTTAATTTAGTATTAGATTTTAATTTAATATATATATATTGTTTTTTGTAAAGGTAAAAGAATATTACCTTTTAAAAGGTACAGCCAAACGAGAGTGCATAAAATTTACGAAAAATCTGAATACTCTTAAATATGACCAAGAGAAAGATCAAAATAAACTTGATAATGAAAAACGGAAAAAAGTTGAAATAGAAGATAAAAAGAAAAAATTACAATTTATGTCAAAAGAAACGGAAAAGCGAATGGAACGATTAGAGCAGTATGTAATGCAAACTGAAGTTACTTTATCAGAGCAAAAAAGAATGGAACATGACCTTGAAGCCGAAATAACACAAAATAAGATTGCAATAGATGAAATGCAAGTGGAAGTTGATAAAATTACAAATAAACTAAATGACATTACAGCAGATAAATACACAGTTTCAAGAGAATGCCAAAAATTAAATACAATTACAATTTTAAAAGATCTATTCCCAGAAGTGGTAATTTTTAAAATTATTAGTTGACTACAAATTCACATATTTTATATATATATATATATATATATATATATATATATGAACATGCATTTTATATTTGTAGTACGGCCGCTTATTTACCTTATGTAAACCAATTCATGAACGATATAATATTGCTGTAACCAAAGTACTTTGGAAATATAGAGATGCAATCATTGTTAAAACAGAAAAAGTGGCAAAGAAATGTATTGAATATTTAAAACGACAACAAATAAGTGTGGAAATATTTTTACCCCTTGATTCTTTGAAGATACAACCTTTCCGTGACCAGCTAAAGAACAATTTAAGGTATTATCTTGTAAAATATGCATGAACAATATTTAAATAAAAATTTCAAATTACAAAATGTTCAACTGTGAATGTATTTATAGCAATCTAATATATCCAAAAACTGTGCAGCTCTTGTGTGATGTAATTGAATACTTTCCTAAAGAAATTTCTAATGCTATTTTATTTGTGACCAAAAATACCCTTTTATGTGAGACATCAGAAGATGCTAGAAAAGTTGCATATGAAGTTCATTTGAATGACAAATACTCAGTGAGTTGTTTATGAACTATACACTTATTATACTCCAATAATCATTAAAATATTATCTCTCATTTTTATATTTTTATTATATAATAGTGTGTTGCACTTGATGGAAGTTATTACCAGAAATCAGGTATTATTTCTGGAGGATCTTTTGACTTATCAAACAAATCTGCAATATGGAAAGATAAGCAAATACAAGAAATGAAGTTACGAAAGGTTCCTTATTTTTTATAGTAATTATATAAATAACAATTTTGATTTTAATAATGATAATTTTAGGTAGTTTTAATAGAAAAAATTAAGGAGGCTTCAAAATGTATTAGGAAACAATCTGACATGAGTACAATGAAATCCGAAATTTTAAGTCTCACCAACAAATTAAAATACAGTCGTATCGATATAGACAATATTGTAAGTTGTGTCCCATACGAATATATTAACGATATTTTTAAATATCCGATTTATATAATATATCTATTTTCAGAAAAAACAAATAGTTGGTTATACTCAAGAAATTGAAAACATAGATCATCAACTAATATCTATATTCGTGAGTATTTGATAAATTTTACTAGTCAACTATATATTAACTTTATATATTTATTATCCTTATAGAATAATATAGAATCAATTGAGAAAATCATGAATAATAGAAATAATAAAATTCAAAATATTGAAAATCAGATGTGCAATGTGGAAGATAGAATTTTTTCTGCTTTTTGTAAAAATATTAATATTGCTAATATTCGTGTATATGAAAAAGGCAGACTGAGGTATATTTGCTATTACATTATTTTTATACTAAATAGATAATATTATATATTTTATAAAATGTCTTTTATAGAATGCGTGGAGAACAACAAAAACGAGAATGTGAATTAGAAAATCAATATAATTGTATAAAAAATGCATTAGATTTTGAAAAATATCACAATACAAAAGGTAATACATTACTTTAATAGTATTATATACTATTATAATTGTAAAATATATTGTTAAATGTAGTACATACTTAATACATAAAATTTTTGTATATGCTGTAACTGTATATACACATTACTATAGATGAGATAAAAAAATATGAAATTGCTGTTCAAACTGCTGAAGAGCAATTAAAAATAGAACTTGAAAAAGAGTCTGCGATTACACATGTTATTGATAAACAGAAAGATGAATTAAACGAATTAAGAAGCATCCATACAAATATAAAAACAGAAGTTACTAAAATGAAAAACGAAGTTGCACAATGCAGACATCAAATTGGTATTATTGCTAAATTAATTTTAGAAACAAGAAGGGAACATACAATAATTGAATTAAAAATTAAACAGAAAAAAGTAGAAACGAATAGTATAATTAAAAATTGTCAGGTAAAATTGCTGTTGCAAATTAATTTTTTCATGAATACCGATAAATATAAATTATTAATCTAAAAAAACTGTACGACATTTTACTTAAGTATCTTTTACTTATTTGCATTAGATGGAAGATATAATAATTCCTATGTCAAATCGAAATACCTTAAATAATTCTCCATGGATATCATCAATAAATACTTCAAGTTCAAATACAGCAGAACAGAGTGAAGATGATATTTTCTCAAAGATAAATTTTTCGTTTCTATTGTATGAATTACAAAAAATTAATGGTGATCAATTTGAAAATATTAAAGCTCAGCTATTAAAAGATATTGATGCGATAAAAAATAAATTGGATTTAATACCAGCACCAAATTTAAAGGTTTTAATTTATATGTAATACATATAAAAATAATATTTTTCGTTAAGATAGTATTATTCGATTATAAGCAATTATTTCTTGATTATAAACAATTAATTAATTATAATACAGGCAAATGAAAACTTGGAATTAATATGTAACAAGTTAGACGCGATCAATAAGACTATAAAGGATATACGCGATGCTGCTCATATTGCAAAAAACAAATTTACAAGAGTCAAGGAAGAAAGGATTAGCAGATTCATGAAATGCTTTGACCATCTTACTTCTCATACAGATTACATTTATAAAGTAAAAATATAAAGTAACTTACTTATTCTATTTGTATCTTTAAATTCTCTCTTTTTTTTTAATTGTATTACTTTTACAGTATTTACTTAATAATATGTCTGCTCAAGCTATTCTTGTTCCATATAATCCAGAAGAACCATATTTAGATGACATAAATTACAGTTGCATTGTACCAGGAAAACGTTTTAATTTCTTATCAAGTCTTTCAGGTGGTGAGCAAACACTTGCTATTCTAACTTTACTATTTGCAATGAACAGGTACAGTTTATCTTATTATAAAATTAAATTAAATACATATAATATTTACTAATTATTGGCAATGTGTTGAAATGTAATATTTATTGGGTTCTATGTTAGATATGAAACTGCACCATTTATTATCTTGGATGAAATAGATGCAGCTTTGGATAAAATTAATATAGTAAATGTTGTTAATTTTATTCGATCCAATCTTGATTTAATGCATTTCATAACAATATCTTTAAAAAAAGAATTATTTGTTCACGCTGATGGTTTTATTGGAGTCACTGCTAGAGTAATATTTTATGAACATTTTTCTTTCATATATTTAGTCTATTTTCTGTATTTTCTTCCCTATATATATTTATATTTTATGTGATATATATATATATATATATATATATATATATATATATATATATATATACACATATTTCATTTAAATTACAGCAAGAACAAGAGTTAGTAGAAAGCAGTGTATTCCTGTTATCATTTGAATCGTATGAGTCAAAACCAAACTATTAAATGATACAGTTCTATACTTTTTCAATAATTAAGGTAAAATTAGTCTTTTTATTTTATATTTAATTCAACATACCTTCAGGTTTTATTTAATACTTTTATAATTTAATACACCGTTAAATGTATATATTTTTTTATTGTATCTTTATTTAAATATATAAGAAATAACGTTTTTATTTTAAATTATTTTATTCCTATTTGTATAACATCATAACATCATTCATATTTGTGCGTATATAGATTGTACATATCACTGAGTGCACATTCATTGTTCAAAGAATAGTCTTAACTTCGAAGTTTATTATTTGAATTGAAATTGTTATTGTTTTCAACAATAATCCAATGTAAAAGAACTATAATTATAAAAAGAAAAACAATTTAATAATAAACAAAGCATTTACATACATTTATTAATGTTAAAATTTGTGCAGAATGTGTCATAATATTATGAAAATAAAAATCTTAACATCAATTATAATTAATATAAATTAATATTATAAATTAACATTAATAATAATATAATATTAATCATTTATAATTTTCCATTGTAAAATCTTCTTAAATTATACTTTTCAAAACTTAACTTCTATATTAAAATTTGTTGATACTGACGACATTCAATACTTTTTTAATAAAGTACTATTAAAAATTAATAATTTTTCTATTCCACTATTTTTCTATATATTAATATTGTTTTTCCTACAAACGTCAAAGACCACCACTTTGTAATACATTAAAGGCAGCTCCTAAAGCCCAGCTTAACTCGTGTTGATTGATTTTCTTATATAACTGGAATAAAAACATAAACCTCATTTGTAAAATATGATTTTATATACTGTTTATATATATTTAATTTTTTCTTTGTATATTTTAGACTTTTATTATTGTTTAAATACACACACACACATAGTATCATACTTACAAATAACCTTGTAGAAGGTTCTAAGCCAAAACCATTATGTAACAAGACATAAATAAATGTTAAATCCAAACACATAAATGGTTGCTCTGCATTAGGATAATCACAAGTTTCTGTTGCTTGTTTCAGAAAAGCACCTAAGTGTATGACACCACCAGAGAAAGGGTCGATTAAGCCTACCTGTAGTAATCAATTATTGGTTTAAATTATATTAGAAAGAGAATGGAGCAATAATTGAAAAAATAAAATATAAAAATTTACCTCTGTTGCACGTTCGAAGTAATAAGAAAAAGCGTATATTTCATGAGTACTCAATCCTATTGGTTTATTACTTATTGTATTAACATAATTTTCAACAATTTTTAAACATTCTGAAAATCTGACAATCGGTCTATTCTCATCACCTCCTGCAAAATTTTGTGTCTTAACCTTTTTAAATGTTGCATTAACAGGTCCTTTTACTATATAATTTTGTCCTCCATAACTCCATGGAGCACTCACAATTGGATTTATACATTCAGACCGGATTACTATTGTATCCTTTGCAGTATTATTTTTTATAATCATTCCATGTGTCAGGATTTCTTTTCTAGCAGCCATTAAACCCATTCCTAAATAGCTATGTGTATATACGCTCATATTATGACTAAAAGCATTAATAGCATACACATGTTGTTTCAATTCTTTTGCTTGCATTTTATTTGGTGAAAAAGTCACTTGCGTAGAGCCGCCACCAAGATCAAGTGCAGCTACCGTATTTTCTGATGTATGAGAATTAAGCTTATCCAATAGAAAATTTACTGTGAACCAAGAAAAAATTCCTTCGCTAGCTCCATCCATTATAGAAATTGAATTTTTTGATATTCTGAAGCCAGATGACTCAAAAAGTTTACTACATTCTTCAAGTATATTATTTGCTTTATGTCCAGGCAGTAACCTAAGGCCAGCAGTAGCCTTCATAGTAAGCTGAGTATTGGACCATTCTGATTGTGGTATAACTGACTTCGCTTTTTCCAACAGCTTAATAAGAGATTGTGCAGCAACTTTTGGATCATCTGCAAATGCACTTAATCCAGGTTTGGTTTCACTGTACATTTCGGCATCTAGTACTAGATGATGGTTGAGAATTGATTCGTGAAAGCTAAATGCTAACACACGACTGCCAGTAGATCCAGCATCAATGATAACAACATAAAAAGGCTTTTGTATATTTAGTGAAAATGCTAAAGTATCAATAACTTTACTACCAATTCTTATTGGCTTTAAATCATTTGCTATCGCAATATAACCAAGGAATAATGTACCAAATAAAGTAACTATCATAAAATATTTTCTTCCAGGTTGACTGGTACTTTTTTTCGTACTGGATGATGATTCCTTTTCATAGAATTTTTCATTTTCAGATTTTAGCTAGAAAAGAATAATATTAATAAGAATATGACATAAATAACCTTTATTAAAAGTAATTAAGTAAAAAAAAAAACAATTAAACTTCATAAAATAAAATATCATAATTGATATATCTCAATAATTATTCGTATTAGAATTTTAACTTTATAAGCAAAATAAAATTTTGTTAATGATAAGATTAAATAGCTTTTAGAAAAGGATATATTATTACAAAATTTTCAGTCACATGTCAGACAAATTAAAAGTAGAACAAACGGAAGAAAAATATGACGAAAAAAGTGTTAAGAAAAATAAAAAGAAAGAAAGAAAGAACAGGTAATAATGATAGAAATTAAAAAATAAATAAATAAATAAATAAGAAGGCTTAACCACGAATCATGTAGAGACGAAAGAGGAGAAAACATACAAAAGCAAAGTATTGAATGCATAATTATCACTCACAAGCTTATATTGCATCTGATGCAGACACGATTCGTATTTATTTATTAAAAAAAAATACTTTAAGTATATCCTAATAATGAAAGAGATCGTTTCATGTTATAAACCTCATCGTCCATATTTCCGTACAACTCAACAAATGTTGCGATAGATAAGAATACATTCTCTCCTGTTGTGCGTGTGTATATAGATGCGCATATATATATACATATATATACTTTATGCGGTACACGTGGCTTTTAGTTCATATGTATATATGTATGTATGCATGTGTATGTATGTATGTGTATGTGTGTATGTATGTATGTATGTAAGTATATATGTATATATATTATATATATAGATACATGTGCTGTTTCGAGAAGTGAAGAAGAGTAGGAAAATTTGAATAGATCTTTTCCATGACTTGCACTTATAGTTACATCGAATAGTAACATTTAATATATATATATATATATATATATATATATATATATATATATATATCCGTATTATAATTAATACGTAATATAATTCGTGAGAAATTATTACTATATTAAAAATGAATTTCAAGAAGGAAAGATGTGAATGGTTCTCTGTCAAAAAACTTCCTCATTCTTTGAAGTTAGATTCGAAAAGATTTAATTATGCAATCTTTCTACGATTTTTGGAACGAACTAATGTTATTTATATGTGTATGTATGCAGATAGATACCTTTCTTTGTCTCACACTCATTTTGACTGGATGTTTATAATAAAACTGTTAAAAGAATAAAAAAAAAAAAAAGATATAAGTGACGAATATAAGCAGTGCAAGTTATGGCGGGACTACGTAAAATCCAATTATTACTGCTTGGCAGAGATACTTCGAACTCTTCCTCTCTATATTTTACACACAAGGCAGCTATTGAAGTCCGGTATATGTTGAAATCATCATGACCTGGCGGTATACGATAACGTTTCAAGGTCATTCTGCTAATCATATTTTATTATTGAGTTCTTTATTCAAGTAAACTAATTTTCATTTACATATTCACGATAACATTGTTTAAACATTTACATTTTCTTTTCTTTGTTATTTTATACGACTTTGTTACTCGTAGAAAAAAGAAAAGAAAGATAATAATTAACGTAAATGGAAATATTTGTGTCATCAAAACATATACGTGTATATGTACAAGTGTAATGTAATATTGTGTTTTTTCATAACCTACTCTTCATTTGCACGTAAATGTAGATTAAGTATACATGTATAGGTATTTGTCTTTAATCATATAGTTAAAAAAAATACCTTAATCTCGGGAAATTTATATTCTTATCTCTTGTTATGTTATCTTGAAGTTATTTTATTAGTTAAAATATTTTATATTTTGTTTGAGATATTACATTTTACCATTGACATGTAATACAATTACAATATAATCCAATAAAAATATATTTTATTTCATATATTTTTCTCTATAGATAGAAATTACATATTGAGATTAAATATGATACATATGTGAGAATTGCATAATCTTTTTTTTCTGTTGTTGCGTATATATCATAATATATTGAACAAAAAAGTATTTATAGAAAACATTTGAGGTATATTTTTCATAACTTATTAATTCAATGATAAATTAATATTTCTTCGAAATAAATGTTAATAAAAGATTTATTTTTATTTTTATGTATTATTAATTATCTTTCTTATATTTTTCTTTTTAAATATGATATTTATTTTTTCTTTTAGAGATAAAAGCGCTATTGTATAACATGAAAGATAAAGGAATTTGCATTAGTATGCAAAAAAGCATCATCATCTGCGATAAAGAAATGATATATGTTAAATGTCTTTTGCTATACTTAATAAGAAAATTGATTAATATAAATTTCATAGTCATTACTTAATGAAGTTGAATGGTTAACTGTGTGTTTGGTATAATGAAATTTGTTTAGAAATTGCTGTGAAAATATAGCCACAAAAGTCAGGTTAGAATTTTTAAGTCTAAAAATAGATTGTAAGTCAGTAAACACATTTATAGCATGTATTCATAGCAGAAAAACCTTGGATATTCTGCAAGTTCCTTTTACTCAAGAGAAAGCTCTGTTACGATGGATACTTTCAATTTCAGACAGTTTTAGTTAATGCATTAAATATATATATCAACATATATGGAATTATTTATATTATTTTATTCAAAGTGAATATTTCTATAACTATTTGGAATAGAAAATATTGATTGTTGTGATATTAAGAAGTGATTACAAAAAATGTTAAGAATAAGAAGTTGAAAAAATGTATCAACAAAAAGTACATCCTGCCAAAAGGAATCTTATAAATGAAGGCATCATACAAATTGGTGCTGGTGGATCTGCAGGCTTTGTTGAAGTTTGTATAATGCATCCAATGGATCTTGTCAAAACACGATTTCAACTTCAAGTTAGAATGCAAGCAGCAGATGCCACTTATTATACAGGTGTTTATAATACGATTATGAAATCTCTAGTAAAACATTAATTTTGTTATTTGTTACTGTAGGCATTATAGATTGTATGCATAAGATGTATAAAACTGAAGGTATTACTGCACTGTGGAAAGGATTGCTTCCACCAATTATTGTAGAAACACCTAAAAGAGCAGTGAAAGTATGCATCGAATATTTTGATAATCAAAATTTTTTTTTATTATATTAAATTTATTATTATAATTTCTGTTCTTTTAGTTTTTTACATTCGAACAATACAAACAGTTTTTTTTATTTGGTGCTGCGTCGCCTACTCCTTTGGTAACAATTATCATTACTTTTATTAATATATTTATTCTTTAAAACAGAATGTTAAAATTGCAATTATTGTAGACATTCTCATGTGCTGGTTTCTTTGCTGGAGTTACCGAAGGAATTTTGGTAAATCCTTTCGAAGTTATCAAAATAAAGCAACAATCGAATCGTGTAGGAAGACCATCAACTGCTATCGTGACAAGAGAAATTGTATCAAAATATGGATTTGGATTAAATGGGCTTTATAAAGGATTAACTGCCACTATGATGAGAAATGCTGTATTTAATTCTTTTTATTTTGGATTTTATCATTCTGTAAAAAGTTACATACCAGTAAATAAAGAACCTTTACTTGAATTCGTAACTAAGGTAATTATAAAATAATATTTATGAACATTTTTTATATAATTATGTTTTTAATAAAATATTATTGATTGCTTAGGTTGGTCTAGGTTTTGTGTCAGGTACAGTAGCTTCTTGTTTGAATATACCTTTTGATGTCGCTAAAAGTCGTATACAAGGACCACAAGGAAATATAGAGTACAAGGGAACACTAAATACTATATATATTATTTATAAAAATGAAGGGTATAGAATTATTGTTTCATATTACTTATAAATTTATAAACATTAAGCATATAAGCATATATTTGACTCGTTTTTTTCCTATTATTTTAGATTCAAAGCTTTATACAAAGGTTTACTGCCAAAAGTATTAAGATTGGGCCCAGGAGGAGCTATTATGCTTGTAGTTTATGATTATATGCATGAATATCTTACTAACAAATTTTCATATTAATTTTTATATTACACACTGTATACTATAAGTATATAACATTAAATATATTAATAAGTAATCCATATTCTTTTACAGTTTAATAAAACATTTGAATTTTTTATTATGACAATAACAATCTAATAGTTAATCTAATAGTTTTGTACTTTATTACAGAAAATTAATAATTATTTTGTAATAATATTTTTCCTATTTATATGCAAGCTTATTGTTGAATTTTTAAGATCCTTTTATAAACAAATATACAAATTTCAAGTTTAGTCATTTAATATTGTGTCTAGCCAGGTTTCAAGATCAGTCGGTTTAGTTGATGAAGTAGCAGACTGCGTTTTGAGATCTACAAATAAAAGTTTTTAAATCATAAGTAAAATAAATTGAATAATTCAATGATATAAAAGATTTATAAAATATGTAAAGCACAGAGTCTACATATTTTATTAAAACCTTTTTAAAAATAAATTAATTGAATTACCATTTTTAGATAATACATTTGTCAAAGGCATTTCTTTCTTACTGCTTTGTAAGGTGGGTGATTTAAGAGACAATAAGAAATCTAAATTTTCTTCTATATTATCACTATCGTCACTTTCATTTTGTACCTCAACTGCAAATATTTTATCATCATTCATAGCTTTTTCAAGATTTAAATTAATCTCCAGTTTTTCTTCACTTTCTTCGTTTAATGATTTATTAAAATTCGTTATGTTAGATGAACTAGAAACTTCTAAATTAGATAGAATATCATTATAAGCTTCTTTTCCTTCCTCAACAGCATTGTAAAAACTCGTTAATTGATCAGCCTATAATATACATTTATACGAAATATATAAATTATGTAGTAACATAATTGATAAAGAATAATGTTATATTTAATGTCCACATGAAAACGCTTACTGTGAAATATTCATCTTTTATTTCAACGCATTCGTTAAAAGGTATGCACCTCATAGCAGCGGAAAGTAAATTTAAATCTAGAGTAAAGTAGTCAAAACATCCTAATACATCTGCAGACCAATTCTTTTCAGATTTGAAAACAAGCTGCCCATCCACTGAAGTTGGAGCTTTTATAAAAGCTTCAAAATCTTTACCATTGTCATCAGTTTCTGCGTTATTGTCATACTCAGCATAAGATTGTTTAGGCTGGACTAATAACTGCGGTTCTTCTTTAGGTTCTGTTTTTTTTTGTGGACGTTTCCCTCCACCTTTTTTGCGATAACTTTTCACATTACTCATATTTTTTATAAAATAAAACTACACTCGTTACGCATTAACAATAGTGACAAAAGATTTTATTTATTTTTGTATTTTGTTATTTAATCTTTTTCTAATTTATCTACGTGGTAGAAATACGAATATTCGTTAAATTAAGAGAAACTTAAAAAAGAAAAGAAAAACAGGAAAATAAGGGTAACGAACATAGAATCGTGGGGAATCAACAAAAGTAACTGGAAGTGACATTAAATCCAAAATGGCTGCCATGATAGATTTTTAAACAGTTTTTAAACGATAGTATCAAAAACTAGTGAAGATAACAGTGTAAATAAAAATGTTTATTTATAGTGTTTGTGAAGGATCAAAGAGAAATAATTGTGCAAAAAAAATCGATATCTTTTACGCCTAAATGAGATTACGTAAACAGCACATGATTACACACAATTATGGAATTATAGGTTAGGAACATGTCAATGAAATAAGGAAGAACATATTGATATATAACGATCGAGTAATCAATGCTGAGGCTTTTTTTATTCAATAAAAATATCATACTTAAACGTTAAGAAAATTTTAAATTATGTTCAGATATTTAAATGGTATTAGTAAGTCGGAGGACATAGTCTTGAATGTAATATTGTTATTAACAACAGCGATTAAAAATTATTTATAACGAAAATAATCAAATAATCAAAGTATTCGTATTCAAAATTTCCCGCGATTTTGATCTGCGTGTGTTGCGTTGATGTAACGGGAGTAACTCAGTCAGTTGCTTGTCATTCGGTCGGTTAGTTGGTCTTACGTTTTGTCCACGGTTGGTTGAAAAGAACAGCGCCGCAGAGAACGGCGCTTGAACGTTTACGATTGCAACAATAAATCGAACGTAAAAAAAATAAATACGAATCAAAGAAATAAACGCCATATTCTTCGTTAACGAGTGAACTTTTTGTTCGTTTTGTAGAGAAATATTTCTTATCGGTGAAAGAACGCAATTATAAGAGAAGGGCGGGGGGTGTGGTACGTTTCAACAATCGTACTACGTTGACCGACATTATGCGTATACGTGAAGTTAGCCATGCTCCGCTGAATATGGTGAGTTAACGATGGGTGTAAGAAGTCTTGTAAGAGGACGTGACACGTCTTGTCAGTTGATGCAAGACGAAAGTAGTAGTAGGCGAGGCGGGGCGGGGCGTGGCGTAGTGTGACGAGAAGGAAGTCGTGCTTTGGTGAAGTGAGATGAGACGAGGAGAGGTGGGGCGAGAGAAAATATGGCGAATCAAAACGAGATGAATTTCTTAGTCTTTCGTTTTGCCTTTTTAAACGCTTTCTACCGTGATGATATAGCCTAGAAATACTCTTAAGAGAAATGACCTAAATACACTTAACGCTTTTCCTTCTGTATTGACTTTCAATATTCTTTAAGTCAACAGTATCGTGTTCACAGTTTGGTATTAACTGGGGAGAGTTCGTTAGGGTGATATAAAAAGTAAAAGAAATAAAAACGGTTATGTAGACGAATAGATAGATAAATAAAAAGGGTGTAGTTATAAGTAGAAATGTTGATAAATGTCTTATCGGTAGATTAATAAAATGGGTAAAAAGATAGTTAAAAGATAGTTATATGAGAGAGAGAGAGAGAGAGAGAGAGAGAGAGAGAGAGAGAGAGAGAGAGAGAGAGAGAGAGAGAGAGAGAGAGAGAGGTGGGGAACGTAAAGCGCCTTCGAGTGGCTGGGAACAGAATTGCAGGGTGACACATGGCCGCTGGGGTGGCAGCTACGTAGGGGGTGATTTCTTCTCCTTAAATCGAAATGAATAGAAATATATAAGTTTTAAACATATAGAACGGTTTCAGAGTTTTCATACGATCAATCTTATTTCTCCTAACAGGTGTTTAATGTGAACAAGAAAAGAAGATAGTGCCCCGCCATGACATTAGTGCAAAATTCAAGAGGTCGAAACTGAAATTAACCATGCCCATTTATATGTAATATTATATTATCGGAATTGGTTGTAAATGTTTATAACGTGATGAACACTACTTTGAAAAGTTTAAAAGACTATGGGTTTTTGTCTTCACATTCAGTTGCATTATGTCATCGTCTAATCTCAAAATATGAGGTATGAATGCTTAATTATTACCAAATATATATTCCATGTTGTTTATCATCTTCCATCTATTTATCATTTGTTAAAATTTGCTTAATGTTCACTGATCTCTTTCAATATCTATTTATTGTTAACAGAGATTATTTTGAGCTTGATAAATAATCAGTAGTTAGTTATTGCCGTTTTTAAACATGCTCCGATAATTTGAACTTCTTTACATTAGTTTATATTTCCAATTCATTACTTTCAAGTTTTCAAATCATAAACACTTCACGTAATAAGAAAATTACATTGTTCCTGTATGTCTATTTGTTTTACATAGATATTTAATAATGTCTAAGCTGCTTGTAAATGCAACATATAGATAAAGAAATTGTTTAGATAAGAATATGTTATTGTAAGTAAATAATTGATCTTAGACTATTTTAAATTTCAATTTCCATTTGAACATTTCCTATTCACTTATTGTTAATAGCATGAATGTTATATATAAATGTATATAACTATGTTCATACGTATTGAATTATATTATGTTTTGATTTATTATTTTTTTAAATATATTATCCCGATTTATTTATTTCGTTCATGTTGTACATTTGTTAACCGTATGAAATATATGTATATACACGATATATATCATATATCATATATATATATATATATATATATATATATATATATATATATATATATATAGTTTGTCCTTCCATATTTATGGTTTCATCTTACGAAAAAAGAGATAAAAATCTCACGATATTAGATTTCTTATCCTTATATAACACCTTGCATTTAAACTATTGCGATGTACATATAAATCGATCATGACATATAAATACAGTATCTAACGCTTTAAGGTCCATTATACATATGTATATTAGAATACTACATCATAGAACCGATTGTAAAGCTGCTCTCATGCGTATACTAATTCTAATGTTTCCTTTTCTGTCTCTGCAAGTATCGCCTTTCACAGGTCGTTAGACTTTTATTTAACGTAACTTGATCGTTCGCTTTTATTTATTCTTTCTTTTCTTTTGTAAATTAAAACTCGAATACATTAATGATAATACATACATGCACGCACACATAAACACTTAAAAAAATACATTATATATGATATATGATAAATAAATATATATAAATCTTTTCTTAAACATGTATTATTATTATTTATTTATTTATTTATTTATTTATTTATTTATTTATTTATTTATTGAGTGCACACACAAACACGCATTGTTTAAAAATACACACATATCATTGTTATAAATTTATTACGAATTAATTGAGAAACGGAAATAGTTAAAAATACTAGAAGAATTTAACAAAATAAAAATGTGTTATTGCAGATTTTGAAAGAACGGTGAATGATTTACGAAGCCTAGTCAAAAGGATCGTAACGCAAAACTAATTGAAAAAAATGCCTCTTCCGAAAAGATTGGTGGAACCTGTTCACGTCGCACGTGGTACGATACCGGAAGATTTCCCATTACCGTCGGAATTAGAAGCTGTTACCAATGGTACTTTGGCTAATACCATTAGACAACTTTCCAGCCTATCACGGCATGCTGAAGATCTCTTTGCAGAGCTGACCAGGGAAGCTCATGCATTAAGCGACAGGGCGAATTCTTTGCAAGCTAGGATAGATCGACTGGCCGTCAAGGTCACACAACTTGATAGCAATGTCGAGGAAGGTTGGTGGTCGATCGTAGAAATTTATAAATAATTATTAATTTTGTTATTTAACCAAAGAAATTATCTAATTATTATCTCGAACTTATCATTGGCATGTAATTTTGTTATAGTAACATTAATGCAATTATTACAAGATTATAATTATTTATGTTATTTAGTTTCATTACAAGATATACACATGAGGAAAGCATTCAAGAGTTCGGTCGTTTTCGATCAACAAGTAGTTTCGAGAGATACGATGCCAACGGCGATGTTAGAAACTTATCGTCAATGCGACACGCCACCACCTTTAGATAAACTCAACATTTATAGGTATATATTATGCTAAAGCACTACATTAAATTATGAAGTAGAATTAAATATTGATATTCAATGAAATTTCATTTACCAGGGAGGATGGGAAAGATGGATTGAAGTTTTACACGGATCCGAATTATTTCTTTGATCTATGGAGTCAGGAGATGTTGAAGGATACTGAAAAGAAATTGCATGATCGAGGGAAAAAGGTAAATCATTATTGGAAGGTTTATTTCTTAACGCGTGCACCTCGATACAATAGTTTTACGCGAATTATTACTACGACTAAGAATTACGTTAATAAATTTTTATATATATTTTCTATGACGTTAAATTTCTTATCTTTGTAAGGATATTATAACGTGCCTTCGGGGTGCACGAAATGTATGAGATAAGTTCACAATATGTATGTATATATTGATATTGCAATTGCTAACAATTTTGGAACTCTATCCCGTTCGTTATAGACTGAAACAGAATATGCCGAACCATACAGAAAGGCAAGTCGATGATTTGGATCTTTGTAGTTTTATTTTATTCCCCTGTTAAATCATAAATACTAAATAATCGATCAGTCACACACTCATCAGTCTCACTTCTCTGTGGTTTTATCCGATCATTAACCACTCTCTTTGTCTCTTTGTCTCTCTCTCTCTCTCTCTCTCTCTCTATATATATATATATATATATATATATATATATATATATATATATATATATCTTTTTTCTACGCTGACTAGAAATTGCGTTAGTTGCTCGCTTTCAAAGTTTGTAGTTATGCCCTAGGTAATAGCAAAAGCCAGTGACTTTTTGCATTTTTAGTGTTTGCTCAGATCTCAGATCAATTGTTTCAAGCCGATTTCATTTTTGACTTAAAAAAAAAAAAAAAGGAAAAGAAAAAACATTTGATCTCTGTACACTCATCTAAAATCCCTTGATATGTCAGTGCTAACAAAGGACTTCGCTCGAGAGTTAATAACCATCTTTTTTCTTACTCGAATCACTGATGACTTTGACTAATAAAAAAAGAAATAAAAAAAGAATACTCACTCTCTCGAGTGATTCCCTTGTACGTTTAAAAATCTCACATAATATCCACATTTCATTGTCACTTTGTCGACCGTTGCAATGCTGCCCTTTTTGCAAGTAATGCAAGTTTTGAATGTTACAATTCACAAAAGTCTATGATTATAATGTATCGGTTTTACGTAATCAATTATCGACCCTTCATCTTCGTAATTCAATTGTCACGTTTTTTTATGTAGGAAATAAAACTTAACGATCAATCGTACGAACAATATCGCAACGATACGATATTATTTAGCGATCACACGATTGTGTGATCATTCATTATAGGAAACCATATTTCCTACATATTCGTTGCATATTTATTGACTGATTTAGCACTATTAAAATACATACATACACTCCCAGACAGAAAGATAGCACACGTGTGCTCTCTTTAATTTCTCATCTTATGATAATGGTAATGCGAAAATTCTGAATATCATATGAAGATGCCCTCTCCCAAATATGTAAACATAGTTTCGATTAATATTACATTGATGAATTTTCTTAGTAAAAATATAAATAGACAAATAGCCGCAGACAAAATGATAATACACTTGAAAAAATATAAATGTATATTTCTTACTACAAAAGTATGAATACAAAAATACATAAATAATATAATTCTAAATGTTTCTAATAATGTGTAGAGCCTCCATGATTTTCAATTACTTCTGTCATCTTGGTTGGTAAGGATTTATACAAGTCTTTAATTGTGGATTGGGAAATATTTTCCCATTCCCTTTTAATGCAGACTTTTAAGTCATACAAATTTTCATACTGTCTGCCTTCAGCGTAAACAGCTGGCGATAGTAATCCCCAACAATTTTCTATAATATTGAGGTCTGAAGAACATGCTGACCATTTAAGAACGCAAATGTTCTCTTTCAAAAAATAATCTTGGATAACTTTTGCTGTATGTACAGTAGCATTGTCTTGTTGGAACACATATTTTGAATCAGCAATGTGTTCAGCATACTTATCAATTTGATTTTTTATTAATTGCAAGTAAATTGCAGTATTCATTTTTCCTTGTATAAAGTTCATTTCTGTTCTTCCTTTGTACCCGATACCAGCCCAAACCATTATTCCACCTCCTTTCATTTAACGTCGTATTTTTGTTAAAGGTTCTTTTCGAATATATCGATAATAGTATGCACAACCATCTGGACTATCCAGATTGAATAGTTTCTCATCGATACAAATAATTTTTCTCCAAGTTCTTTTCCAGTGCACATGTTTCTTTGCAAATGCCAATCGTTCGTTCTTATGTTTCATTGTCAACCGTGGTTTCTTCTGTATTTTTGTCCGATGTATAATATTACTTATTTGTAACACACGACGAACATTTTGAATGTTAGTTTTCACCCCAGCTTTGCAGTCAATTTCCCTTGCAGTGGCGTAAGAGTTTGATGCACCATGAAGTATTGTTCTTGTTTCACGTTGAGAAAATGCTGCTGGCCTTTCAGTGATTCTCTTTTTACCATAGGCTTTTACATCTTTTAATAAATTATAAACAACTTTACGACTTCGGCTAATTTCCTTCGCTATATTCGTAATCGTTAATTTCTGCCTTCTTAATGCGAGAATTGTAGATATTTCAGTAGTACTTAAACTTTTACCATGACTCATTACGAAAACACAAATTTTAGAAAGCACTGAGCACTAATTGAACATGTTATTTACCCGAAATTTCGTGAGATACTGAAGAAAATGTAATTATATTTCAAGTGTGCTATCATTTTGTCTGTGTCTTTTTATATTTTTACCAAGAGAACTCATCAATTTAATATTAATCGAAGCTATGCTTATATATTTGGGGGAGGACGTCTTCATATGACATTCAGAATTATTGCACTACCATTATCATAAGATGAGAAATTATGTCTGGGAGTGTATATACTTTGATAAAATATATTCGATAGATAATAATAATAATAATAATAATAATAATAATAATAATAATAATAATAATAATAATAATAAAAATAATAATAATAATAATAATAATAATAATAATAATAATAATAATAATAATAAAAATAATAATAATAATAATAATAATAACAACAACAATAACAATAATAATAATAACAATAACAACAACAATAATAATAATAATAATAATAATAATAATAATAATAATAATAATAATAATAATAATAATATTTATAAAGAAGAATGAGAATGGTTCATATTCCTAACGAAGCTCAATCAGTCAAACGAATTCTTTCGAATTAAAATAATTATGCTTGTTTTCATGCAAACACATATCATAATGGTAAACATGAATAACCATCAAGAATAATTTTTGATATATTTTCTATACGATATAGCCTCATAGGCCACGGAACGAAGGTAGTGGTGGTGGAGGTAGACACAAGAAGCGTGTAAGACAGCCTCATAATACAAGGGAAAGACAGAGACAATTAGCAGTTGGCCATGGGGAATATATAATGCCAACACAAGGGGTGCAATATAGAGCACCCCATCATAACATAAACGATGAAACGATGATGGGGATGGTCGTGACCGAATCAAGACCACCTAGACCGAACAGTATTGAACTTAGACGAAGTTATCCACCAGACGAGCAACACTTGTATAGCCCTTCTTCCTCTGATCATTACAGGTACGTAATGTTAACTAATTAAATAAATCTTTTAAGGATTAAGGAGAGAGGATTGTTATCTCTATTTTATAGGGCAACGAATTCCGTTACCCATGGTTACGAAGAAAATGTGTACGGTTCTCACTATGCTTCTGGTCAAGGCCAACAAGGTAGCGAAACTTATCAGAGTCCAGGCGGACAAAGTACACCCAGCAGAAGTGGTAGATCGCGACCTTCTCAACCACCTCCGGCACCACCGAGCAATACTTCAAGTAATTCGACTCCCACGGTCGCCTCGGCTAACAATACTCCTACCAGAGGGAGATCTATGAGCACTGGTAGAGACACGCTTCCACCTCCTCCTCCTCCACCAGGAGAAACTATGTCACCCCCTTCCATGAATGGTATTTACATTTCTTCAAAACTTTTATCTTTATTTTATCACATTCATAGAAAACAAATCTAATAAGGAAGTAATAAATGTTTTAGGTTCGATACCGTCTCACTTGTTAAATAGGAATGGAAGTCGTCCAAACAGTCCTTTACCGAGTCATCATTCGACTCCTACTCCACCAAATCACTCGGCACAAATTGGTACAGACGAAACAGATCCCGTCTCTCAAGATTTACCACCACCACCTCCAACACCCGATCCTACACCACCAAGGCCTATTTCTCCACCGTGTAATATTCCCCCTCCTCCTCCGCCACCACCGCCACCTCCAGCCATTAATGGTTCATCCCCACCAGTACCATTGACGAACGGAGATATTGCCAAAATGATAGCCATGTGTCCGCCGAAATTAAAACCATTGAAAAGTATCGATGGACAGCTACGAAAGTCTGTCAATCCGAACATCCCATTGGTAGATCCAAGGAATGATTTACTTAAAGCGATAAGAGACGGTAATTTTTTTCTTTGAAATTTATTTGACTATCATTCATTTTTTTTTTCATCTCGACACAAATAAATTAAATATCAATTTTGAATGACGTAGGGATAAAATTGAGAAAAGTAGAAAAAATCGAGCAGAAGGAAGTAGAACGTGTTAACGCATTGAATGACGTTGCATCCATATTGGCTCGCCGTGTTGCTGTCGAATTTAGCGATAGTGATTCAGCTTCGGAAAGTGAATGCGACAGCGAAGGATGGGGCGAACAAGAAACGAATCTCGCGTGACCCACCTCTTTTCCATCTGCCGCCACTGCCTCCTAGAAAAATGACTAAGGAGCTACCCTTTTAATTTCTTCTTGAACTTTCTTTGGGCCATCTACATCAGAATTGTCGAATCGATCTTGCACAGTCTAGCCAAACTACAAGATCATAAAGTAAGCATAATGTTAATGGTTTGTTTTTTCTTTCTTTCTTTTTTTTTTCTTTTCTTTTCTTTTCTTTTTTATACTTTTTTAATAGACACCTGCACGAGCGAAGTTAGAAATTATTTGATGATATACTATGAGAATGTGGGGAATTAAATAAATATAATGTTAATAAAATTTACTCTGTTTCGGTGTGACGAACTTCGATTTATCGCACGACTAAAATTATTCATGTAGTAATAAAAGCCAAAGAACCTTGCATATTCATAGATTAATCTTTTTTCTTTTTTTTTTGTTTTTCCTTTTTTTTTTCGTTGTATTTTGTATTTTTCAATCTTGCCACTCGAATGAATATAATTTATGAATTAAAAAGAGATACAGTACAATGAGAATAATACTTTAGTTTCTTTTTTTTTTTTTTTGAAACATTAATTGAAACTGAATATGTAATTGATAATAGCAAGAAGGCTAGATAAGAGACAAAGTTTACATATATTTAAAAATATTAAATTATCACAGGACACGTACGCACACACAAGCACGCGCGCGCACGCACGCGCGCACACACACACACACACACACACATCGTGTTTTCTTAGGATATATAAAAATTCTAAAATAATATAAATATTAATTAAATTATATGAGAGGATTCAGTACAGTATGACTTGTACTTTAATAACGTTGATTGTATATTCTTTTAAATTATAAATTACGTGTGAATTAAATCGATTCTCCCATATTATAAAAGATATTATTAAATAATAATACGTTTTAAAGTTCGTTATTTTGCACATAGATTCGTCATTTATAATTATGATATGACGATTGTGCCAAATAATGAAGAAGTATACTTGTGTATCCTAGAAATATAACGATATTATCAAACAATATGTTTCATTCTATGCAAGGTTCAAACGTCACACGTATGAATAATTTTGGATCGAATGATTTCAGATTCTGTTAATATAATAATAAAAAATGAGAAAGAGTACGTTTTTTGGATATACAAAAAAAAACTAAAAAAAAAAAAAAAGAAACAAAGCAAGAAAATGTGTCATGTAATAATAAAAAGAAATTGAAGAAGATAAATAATAAAATAGAAGATAATAATAAAGAGGAAAAGAAGTTAGAAGAATATACGCACATGGAAGATATAAGCATCACTTTTATAAAGTACTTCTCGATATTTGTCAGGGACTTTTATGATGTCCTTCTTGGCACATTCCACAGTATCAATAAAGTCTAGTTAACAAATACTTCTTTTCAATTGGACTGTTTAACGATGGTATTAACAATACAATTTTCACATAATATAGATGAAATAATAAACTTTGAATTATATATGATACTATATGCTATTAAGTAGGACGTACACACACACACACACACACACACACACACACACACACACACACACACACACACACACACACACACACACACACACACACATATGAAAAAGAGAAAAAAAGCCAAAATACAGAGTTTATATTTTTTTCCTTCGTGTCATATATATGTCTTGTAAAATACTATACTTCGAACTAGTTATTACAATTAGGTAGTATCTATACGAAATGTCTAACAATGATTTGTTACCGCTTTGCCAGAGGATTGTCGACTCAAATAAAAACAGATTTATGTGGCGAATGGACAATATATTATTTCTTTACGCTCTATACGTAGAAAAAATAAAGAAAAAAATAAAAATATAAAAAAAGTGAAAAATAAAAAAATCGTATCGTGTGTGCGTCCTACCGCAACGATAATGGTACATCGAGTTTTAATGTTCGGTTGACGGTCTTGCAAATAATAATAATAATAATCTTCCACGTCTGTTGTAAGGGAAATAGCGTTAGAGACTGTCATCGGATTTTTCGTTTGTATCAAGAAATATATCGAGAATGAAAAAAATGCTCCATTATATGTAAGATTTAACGAAATTGTTATTTAATAAAAATGAAAAAGAAACATTTCCTAGTATATAATGAAATTAAATGTATAATTATATGTAACGACACGATGATATATATATATATATGTATTAGTTATATATATATATAACGCGCGCGCGCGCGCGCGCCCACACACACACACACACACACACACACACACAAATATTACGCCGAATATGTTATTAAACACTAACATTAAGATTGTTTGAAAGAAGCTATCTGTAATTTATTTTGCATCGGTGTTATAACTAAAGTTAGAGATAAATAGTGATTGCATCATCGCATAATCTTACGTGTTCCAGTAGAGATCTATCACAAAATAGACATTTGATAAAGATATTAATGGAAAAGTATCATTCCTCATCCAGTGGTGGTTTACTCGGCTCACAGAATTATTTAAAAAATCCGGCCGATCTTCCCGTATTGTTACCGAAACTTGTAATAATGAATAATACACCATAGACACATTCTTACGTATATCGTATTATCGATTTCATGAACTATTTTTAACACGAATGATCAATTTTCAATGATTCAGAAACTAGCTTGGTGTATTTGGATGATAATTGTACCGAATGTAATGAGGTGATTAGGATAAAAAAAGAACAAATATGATTATTGCTTTAGATAACAAGAGAGACATGTATGAAAAGAAGTGTACAAATAAACACGTAAATTGTGTGGTGTGTCTCTCTCTCTCTCTCTCTCTCTCTCTATATATATATATATATATATATATATATATATATATATATATATATATATTTGTCGTAATATGTTAATATATCGCTCAACAAAATGATTTTGTCTTTCTCAGAAGAAAACAGATAAGAAGATAGAATCCTCTTTCATTGCTTTAAGTATATTACGCTTCTATGAAGCTACATGCGTTAAATTATTGTAAAATTACGATATAACAATGTAAGTTTGCGATTTCCGAAAAGTGATAAATCATTGTTTTCACATTTAGTAATACGAATAATTAAAAAGATTTGATTGCTCAATGGTCCTATGGATCAATACTGGCTTTGATCTTTTTTTTGGCTTGCATTAGGAAACCAAAATGAAATATGACATCTCTATGTAAGCACACTTTTCTAATCGATAAACGCTATATAAATCTAACGTCTAATGAGAATGCTCTAATTACGAACAGAATCTACTCGCAACATTATTTTCATACTTTCATTTTCCATATTGATAATGGCTTCGAAACATGAACTATACGATTATTCTAACAAAAGTATCAGTGCCAATAATAATGGCATTGTGATAATCTATTATTATGTTTAATAAGTCGATTTTTACGCCTGCGAAGTCATTGCAATAATAAGAACTTCTCTTTTTACACGTAAAGAATATGAATCTTACGAAAATAGAAACGTACTATTTGAACAATAATCGCTATTATGATATATAATTATATTACCAATAATTAAAGATTTGTAGTAAAACTGTACAGAACCAAATAAATTCAAAAATGTCATCAGCCATACTGATTTTTTTTCTTTTCTTTTTTTTTTTAATACTTTAATATCAAAAATAAAAAATCTATACAATAGATTAGCAATAAATATATTCTATATAGAATTTTTACTTCTGAATTTAAATCATCAGTAAATTTAATTGTCTTTATCACAATATAAAGATTGGAATAATTTTATACCATAACTGTTGTTTTATTAATATAATTTTTATTAAAAAGAAATTATATTATAATATGTTAAAAGTTTTTAGGTAATATTCCATCGTCTTTTGCAAGGCGAACTAAACAATCATCTGATTCACCCTGTAATCAAATCAAATATTAATGTAGAGAAGTTAATTTATATACAATGGTATATTATTTCATCTTTTTATTATATATTACAATGTAACGCATACCATGCGACGGATTGCTCCACATATCGCATACATTTTGGTAGAATCTGTCATGCGTCCAGTTTCTGGATCTACTTCTGCCAAAGTCAATTGTATAGACGCATGATCTTTTGCGTGGATAATACGATTGCTGGATGAGCTAAACAAGGACATATATATTCATATATGATATGTAATAAAAAGAGTATTACATATAATTAACAAATATACAAAGATATATAATTAATCATATTATCAATAAATACTCATATATTTTTACACATGTATAATAGTAGGTATACATGCATATATATATATTTATATGTAAATTGTTTTTCATTTATACTATAATAATTTATAAAAAAGATCATCCATGTCTAAAACGCATGGTACACTCTTGAAAATGCACGTGTGATTCTTACCATTTTCTGGGAATATAAAGATCGACTACGTTACCACCGTCGTCTTCCATTTTTTGTCACTGCAACGAAAATGAAAAAAAAAGGAAGAAGAAGATAATTTTAAACGCTTTTTACCTCTGGAAAATTTGATTTTACGTATTTTAAAAATGCTCACAAACGATTGACTTCGCTCGCAAAGAGGCTAGAAGGAAGAAGAGTGAAACGCAGCCAACCAAGTAAAACAGTGTTACCAAATGATTGAACTCGAACGATGTTAAACAAAAATTCTCTAAGTTTTCTCAATAACCAATCATAGAGCAGCAGCATTGAAATGTGGAATTTGAAAATTATATTACACATATCCCTACATTATCGACATTACACATGGGTATCTTTCCATCAAGTATTTTATATATTTCTGTTATTACTACTTCATGAAATATACCGGATGTTCCATTTAAAATTGAACACATTTAAATAATTCCTTTTGAATCGAATAATATAAGAAAACGTTGAATAAACACAAAACAAAATTGCGCCGTTCGAAGTATCATATATAATATTATGAAATTCTTTTTTAAGATTATGTCTTGAAGAAATTAAAGTAATCGATATTCTTTAGAATGAAAACGTATACATTTATTATATGATAATTCGCAAAAGAACAAATTCGATAGAAATTGTTTTAACCTTCAGTTGACCTATAATGAAAAATTCACATTCGAACGAGAAAAGAGTAAAATAATCTTTATAGGTTAGACGTTTGAACTTAATTTTTTGCACAAAATAATCACTTAATCAATAGAATTATATAAAGGTATGACGATTTGAAATCTACAACCTTGTTATAAGTTTGAAATGTATTTCTCGGTAAAACTATTTTCTTTTAACGGCGCTACGGTCGTTAAAGAAGACAGTGATCTCTTATATAAAAGTAGAATTCACTCAATTTCAGTAGGTTGTTCATGGTCACGTGTTTATGATTCGGGGTTAACCAATGATACATGCGTTTTTTATTGCAGTCTAGCAAACGCTTTTTGCACGGTTAGGTGTCTAGTTCGGTCGTCGAAGGGATTGCTAGAGAATCGAAGAGTATGGGATCCTGACGCATAAAGCTTAGACAAGTTTTTTTACTTTTCATCTTTATTTTTAAGTAAGTAAAAGCGCGTGTCTTTTTTAATTGCAACATATTACGTTATAATATGCATATATATTATATATATATAATATATATATATATATATATATATATATATATATATATATATATATATATTAGGGTGTCCCATAAGTTTCTTTCTCTTTTTTGATGCGAAATAAATACATGATACGGAAGAAACTTAGGGGATACCCTAATATATATATATATATATATATATATATATATATATATATATATTTATATAAAACTTTCGAAATAAATAAGAGAATTGTATGTGTGAATTCAACTTAAATTTATTTTCATTCTCCGTATAATTCGATTGCATAGCTGTTTTCGTAGCCTTGAGCGATTTAAGAAAGTAGAATGAGCATAGTAAGTTCGAATTTGAGAAAAATCGATCTCAATTCGAATTTCCGACAATACATTATTATTATTTTATCTATATCATATTCTTCTTTTTATTATTCTTATTCTTATTCTTATTCTTATTATATTTATGTTCGTCTTACTTCGTGACCACAGATCGTGTTCAAATCGATCGATCGACATTAGACATACAAGTACATTTTTTCTTTCGAGTTTATCAATTGTTGCATACATCAGAGTAATATAATTAATAACTGTCACTAATGTTTGTCAAAGAGATGATATACTTTTATTATCTTTGTCATTATTATTATTATTATTATTATTATTATTATTATTATTATTATTTTTATTATTATTATTATTATTATTATTATTATTATTATTATTATTATTATTATTTTTATTATTATTATTATTATTATTATTATTATTATTATTATTATTATTATTATTATTATTATTATTATTATTATTATTATTATTATTATTATTATTATTATTATTATTATTATTTCTACACTAATTTGCGCATATCCTTGGATGGGTTTTCCTTTCTTGTAAACAGGTTTTTCTTTACCAAGTTTAGAGAAGTATACTATTAGTTTCGTTTAAGGAACGAACGAATATGTTTTTATGAGAATATTCACTATAATAATAATAATAAGTATTATGCGCATTAAAGAAAGAAAAAGAAAATTTAATGTATAATATTTTCAAGTGGCTATATACATGACTATAATCATATATATAACATTAAATATGCAGATAAAGCGTACATAAATTTGAACGTTCGTTGAGCTTTAACCGTGATATAGTTATACGTGCAGATTTTATACGATTCAACAAAGCGCATACACGCACACACATGCACACGCGCTCAATTCACAATACACGCGCTCAATTCACAATAACGCGCGAACGAGATATACAAGTATTGTACATGAAAAAAAAAATCGAGGGAAAGGGAGAGAAAAGGAGAGAAAAGAAAAAAGAGGTCAAACCTGTTGATTTATAGGTTCGTATAAGAGAATGACCTTGAAATGTGAAAATGGTCCTCTGTCATAACCGTTTTATCATCCACGTGGTAATCTATCTATTTTAATTCAGAATTAATTATCATCATAAATCATTCTTTTTAACGTCAGTTTTTACTTATTTTTCTTATCAATATCAGTGAATTTAACTATGCGGATTTAAGGATAAGGTTTACAAACAAAGTTGACGTTTAAATATTTATTTTTTTTTCTTAAATCTCTCTCTCTCTCTCTCTCTCTCTCTCTCTCTCTCTCTCTCTCTCTCTCTATGCCGTTTAAGTAATACTCTAATTACTTGCTTGTTCCATGTGATATTGTTTACAACGTGTAAAGATTAAAACGACAAATTTACGTACAAATAAGACATACGTATTATTGTAACTGATTGCAAAATTAAAATAAAATTTTGCGTATTCACGAAAGGGAAAAGATCAACGACGTTTCTTATCGATTATTATAAGTCAAGTATAAACCAGGATTTATGTTGCTACTTTACGAACGAAAATCACGTAATACAGGAAATTTTTATTTTCTTCATAAACGATTATGTTTGATTTTGAGGAAATAATATTTTTTTTACTTTCTCATATTGTTACAAGATTATGCGAAAGAATTTCTTAACGTTATCAGTTCCGCATTATTTATCCTCCATACGAGATCATTAGTGATATTAACTTTCTTATTATCTTTCGGTATAACATTCCTTTAATTTGATATTGTTGTTCATTCAAAAACACACACACACACACGTGCATCTGCCTCTACGTGTACGTAACTTTTGTTTTTATACTGTATCGTTGTGTAATCTTTTGTTATTCTTGGTGTTTTTTTTTTCTATATTAATGGCGTTCTCAAGGACTGTTACTAAACAGTAACAATAAGTGTAAATATATAGTTATTTAATTATTATCAACTATTATTATGCGTGTGTATGTGAACACAAATGGCTAAGTAAATGTAATCCCATATACTATGTACAGACGGGTGTCGGTTTATACGTTACATAAAATGGCAAAGAAAAAACAAAAATTACCGAGGAACAAAATTCAGTAACCAAATATAATTGTGTACATAAACAAATATGTATATTATAAAAAATTGTAGTATTTACTTAACTATGTCGAGAACAATGCGATTCTTTCACACGTGTGAATATATGAGTAAATACATATATTATATTTATGTATGTATATGATTATACGTATATACGTATACAATATTATAAGGAACGATAGTAAGAAGAAAACTGCTGAGTAACGATTAACGCTTAACTAAATTCAATATTTAGTATTATAGAAAAAGATGTAATATTTGTAAAGCTGCTGAGATAACGGGCCAAGTAATGTGGGTGTATTCGAAAGAGAAGATAAGATACGATTATTATCATGTTCCAACCCTTTCATAAAATAAGAAGAAAAAAAAAAGAAAAAAAAAAAGATCATTGCGATATTATACTGTAACATCTAGTGTAGATTATTATTGCAATTTGTAAAATGAATTTATTATTTTTCTTGTTTTTTCTTCCTTTCTTTTTTCCGTGTTATCCTCTTTGCCTCCCCTCCCTTATTTCACTCCAAATAAGGTAAATTGGAAAATGCAGACATCCCTTTTTATATGAAGTTAGAATCATTTATATATATATATATATATGTATGTATGTATGTATGTATGTATGTATGTATGTATGTATGTATGTATGTATGTATGTACGTATGTATGTACGTATGTATGTACGTATGTATGTATGTATGTATGTATGTATGTATGTATGTATGTATGTATGTATGTATGTATGTATGTATGTATGTATGTATGTATGTATGTATGTATGTATGTATGTATGTATGTATGTATGTATGTATGTATGTATGTATGTATGTATGTACGTATGTATGAATGTATGTATATGTATATATATTTTATTTGTATTTTTTTAGTTTCAATTTTTATACCCGTTAACCGTACACATATACGATTGCAATTGTAATTTTTCTTTTTTTTCACAACTTTCTCTCCTTTTGCTTTCAGAAAAGGTGAATAAACGATCACAATATAATATTATTGTCATGGATGGAAAACAGAAATTTGAGAAGAAAAAAAATCCTCGTGAAGAAGCCAATCCTCTTAGCGCATTAACGTTCACGTAAGTAGTACTTGAAGCAATTGATAATACTTGTTTCTATATGATAAAAAGGAGAGTTATTTATTATAGAAGCATGCGTGTGTGCGTGCGCGCGCGCGCGCGTGTCTATATATATATGTGTATATATATATATATATATATATATATATATATATATATATATACGTATCTATCACATTTTAAAATGTCTCGTTGTCATGACGATCGTTGATAAATTCTATCTTGATGTATATTGCTTAAACTAAACGACTGCAAGGTTGGATAAGGATAAATATCTTACTGAGAATTTATCTTCGTATCTGATACAAACATGTCTCTTATAAACAGGAAGGGTATAATCATTCGTTCGTCTACGCTTACGAACGATTATTAGATTCCTATAATGTCAGTAGTAATGACTTGAATAAAATGTTACAATTATGTTATAGTCATTACTTCTTTCTTTCCTGTTGATAATCAAAGAATAAAATATTTTGCAATACTTGTTTTTGTGTTCTCTTTGTTGACAATAAAAATAATAACTATAATTTTTGATTCATTTCGAAAAAAAATTTATCTTATCTATTTCTATGTCTATCTGTATGTCTATCATGTTATTATACAATTAATTAAGAGAAATACTTATATATATATATATATATATATATATATATATATATATATATTTATATATTTATATTATATTTTTCAATTTTCATGATAGGTGGATTTTACGCACTTTCTGGATAGGATATCATAGAGATCTTGAGGTATCTGATCTGTATAAGCCTCTTAAAGAGCATACAAGTAGTATACTTGGAGAAAAGTTAGCTACTTTATGGGAGGCAGAATGTCAGAGGATAAACGAAAAAAAAAATAAGGCTGTTAAAAGTGGTGAAAAAGTTGATGGTGAAAGTAATTTGAAAGAACCTAGTTTATTGAAAGTTTTAATCAAATGTTTCGGTGCACGCATAATGGTCTATGGAGTAATATTGGTCATAATGGAAATAGTACTTAGGTAATTATATATGTTAAGTTATTGTACAATATAAAATTTTTGTGTTATTGTTATTCAGATAAAGTACTTATATAATCAATTAATTAGCAAGTGTTTCTATTAAGTTTATTATTATTATTATTATTATTATTATTATTATTATTATTATTATTATTATTATTATTATTATTATTATTATTATTATATATATATATATATATATATATGCAGATTATTTCAACCATTCTTTCTTGGTCTATTAATCCGTTACTATAGACCACGAGAACACACTTCTGTTCCAGTAAATGATGATCCACTGTATAAGAAGCAAAATAATTCCGATATGCAAGTTCGCAAAAATAAGAATTTTGAGAGATCATTAAATCCCTTTTTTACATTTTTTCCTTATTAACCATCTAAATTACATCTTTATGTTTGGTTGAAATTTCATTGTTTTTTTGCATGTTTGATTAATATAGAATTTTTGATTATTAAATACATACTCTTTTATTTCTGTTATTCATTCTTATCTGTTTATGTACATTGTCTTTGATTTGAAAAATTTTCAAGATTTATAGATGAGAATATATTATATTTAAATTTACGTACAATAAGACAACTTTTAATACTGTATTATTAATATAATAATAGAATGTTTATTATTTGTAATTAATATTGCTTTAAGCATGCTAACAAAAAATATCAGTTATTAATGAATATAGTAATATAAATTTTTTCTTCTTTTATGTAGGGTGCTACAACCATTATTCCTTGGCTATTTACTGCGATATTATAATACTTCAGAAGTATCAAAAAATGAGGCTTATTTATATGCTCTTGGAATAATACTGTGTTCTGCTGTTAATGTATTTGTTGTACACCCATACATGATGGCCATTCTTCATATGGGTATGAAAATGAGAGTAGCTTGCTGCTCCCTGATCTATAGGAAAGCATTGAGATTATCAAGAACTGCATTAGGAAAAACAACGGTTGGACAAGCTGTTAATCTTTTATCAAACGATGTAAATAGATTTGATGTTGCTATAATATTTTTACACTACTTATGGATTGCGCCACTTGAAACTATAATTATTACCTACTTCATGTTTGCTGAAGTGCAAATAGCTGCTATTATTGGTGTCGCAACATTGTTAATGTTTATACCACTTCAAGGTAAAGCATATTTTATTTTGGTTTAACTAATAATAGTTATATAGATATATGCACAAATAATTTATTTGAATCTTTACATTTATTTAGGATATTTGGGTAAGAAGTCATCAGAATTAAGATTGAGAACAGCTATAAGAACAGATGAAAGAGTTAGATTAACAAACGAGATCATAACTGGAATTCAAGCGATCAAAATGTATACATGGGAAAAACCATTCAGTGATTTAATAGAGAAAGCTAGAAAGTAAAACAAAAAATAATACAATTATTAATTTTGTAAATGTTATTTTTAGCCCTTTTAACTATATTTGAAATGTTTATTGATTAATAGGAAAGAAGTCAACGTTATTCGTTCAACGTCATACATCCGTGGTGTCACCATGTCATTTATTATTTTCACTACAAGAATGTGTTTGTTTATCACTATATTGGCCTACGTCTTATTGGATGGAAAGATAACAGCTGAAAAAGTTTTTATATTGACAGCATATTATAATATTTTACGACAAACCATGACAGTTTTCTTCCCACAAGGTAAAATTAAGACTATTGTTAGCTGTTGATAGTATTGGCAAATAATTAATCAAATAATTTATGTATTTATGTATTAGGTGTCACTCAAGTAGCAGAAGCTATGGTTTCCATAAGAAGATTACAGAAATTTATGATGTATGAGGAAGTGACATCAAAAAAAAACGTAGATAAGAATAAGCATATTGTACAACAAAAGAATAAAAATAAAACTAATTTGAACAATGAAGTAAATGAAGATGTAACAAATAAGAGAAACAGTTGCACCGAACAACCGAAATTAGATAGCGAGGATCCTATAAAATTAGAACGTGCTTCAGCTAAATGGTTTTCATCTGAAAACGAATATACATTACAGGATATTAATATAAGTGTTCGTCCAGGTGAACTTATAGCTATAGTTGGACAAGTTGGTTCAGGAAAAAGCAGTTTGCTAAATGTTATCTTGAAGGAATTGAAATTATGCTCGGGTACTTTACAAGTATGTTGATTTATTTATATTAATATTATTAGCATATTATATTCGTTTAGGTGGGATTAAAATAATTAAAATTAAATTGTTTCATTCTCTTTAATTTATAGGTTAATGGAAACATCTCTTATGCTAGTCAAGAACCATGGTTATTTGCTGGTTCGGTTAGACAAAATATTTTATTTGGTCGAGCGATGGATCAAGTTCGATACAATAATGTTATTAAAGTATGTCAATTAAAAAGGGACTTTACATTGTTACCTTATGGTGATAAGACAATAGTAGGAGAACGAGGTATAAGTTTGTCCGGTGGTCAACGTGCTAGGTCAGTATATTTTAATTGGGATTAATTAATTATCTTAAAAATATATTATAAAATATTACAATATAGGATAAATTTAGCAAGAGCGGTTTATGCAGAATCGGATATTTACTTGCTGGATGATCCATTAAGCGCCGTAGATGCTCACGTTGGTAAGCACATGTTCGAAGAGTGCGTTGTTAAGTACTTAAAGGGAAAAACCAGAGTTCTTGTTACTCATCAATTACAGTATTTGCACAATGTCGGTAGAATTATTGTATTGAAGGATGGAGCGATACAGGCGGAGGGGTAAGTATTTGAAAATAATATCAAAATTTATTTTATTTTATTTTATTTTTATTTTTATTTTTTTATTTTTTTTTTTTATAAAATATCAATGTAACATAAACGCCTTTAATAAGGACGTACGACGAGTTGGGTTCGAAAGGAGTCGATTTTGGACGTTTGTTGGAAACTCCAACGTACATCGAGGAACAATCATCTTCTACGCCTGCAAGTAGAAGCAATTCCCGTAATCCAAGTATCACCTCGTTGAGTTCCTATATGACGAATGACACCAGTAAACAACCAGAACCGGAAGAGGTAATAATATGTTTATCTCACGGAATTTATTATTATTTTTATTATTATTTACATTATTCTTTTGTATTTGTTTTTAGATAGCCGAAATGCGGACTAAAGGTAGCGTTTCTGGAAAAGTCTACGCGGGCTATCTCTTGGCCGGTGGTAATTGGTGTGTAATTACATTAGTCTTCGGTTTTTGTGTGATGGCACAATCGGCAGCAAGCGGAGGTGATTTTTTTATATCAAAGTGGGTCAATATGGAAGAGACGTCGGTAAGTAAAAACTCGCTCTTTTATTTTTTCAATTCGTGTCGTTCTATTTTATTACCTCTAATCCTAACGTTATAATTTTATCAATCAGATTGATGTAACGGAAGATGGTGTTACACACTTAAACTGGCGAGGACCGATTGATCGAGAAACTTGTATTTATATATACAGTGCTTTGACTGCACTTACCATAGGAATAACGCTCATACGTTCAGTATCATTTTTTAATATGTGTATGCGAGCATCAATGACGTTACACGATAAAATGTTCCGTTGTATCAGTAATGCAAAAATGCGATTCTTCAACACCAACAACTCTGGCCGAGTTCTCAATCGATTTTCCAAAGACATGGGAGCCGTAGATGAACTTTTGCCAATAGCATTGATTGATTGCATACAAATTGGGCTGTCATTGTTCGGAATTATAATAGTCGTTGCCATTGCTAATCCATGGTTAATGATACCGACTGTTTTAATTGGATTTGTATTTTACTATCTACGAGTCTTCTATATTGCAACAAGTCGCAGTGTTAAACGTCTCGAAGGAATCAGTGAGTACCTCAAATACAATAATACTACGATAAAACTATTATGATAAAAATATTGTTATTCATATTTTTGATTTGATTTCGATTCAATGCATGATAATATTGATCGTGTCGTGTTCGAAAATAGATACTTTTAATATATTAATAAGATAATTTCATAAATAAATTATTGGAGAGAGAAAAAAATGAGTATAACCGTAAATGGTCATCAGCCCGTTCACCGGTGTTTGGACACCTGAACGCAACTCTACAGGGTTTACCAACTATACGATCCTTCGAAGCCGGTGAAATCCTTATTAAGGAGTTCGACAACCATCAGGATTTGCATTCCTCAGCTTGGTTCATATTCATTGCGTCCTCTCGTGCCTTTGGATTTTGGTTAGATGTCTTCTGCTTAGTGTACATAGCTTTGGTCACCCTGAGCTTTCTCATTATGTACGATGATGCTTCTGGATCGATGAAAGGCGGTGACGTTGGTCTGGCAATTACTCAAAGTATCGGTTTGACCGGTATGTTCCAATGGGGTATGCGACAGAGTACGGAATTGGAAAATCAAATGACATCGGTTGAACGTATACTCGAATACAGGTATGTCCCTACATCCTCGAGATATTACCCGAAAGTGTGGCTCCCGTTAAATATTAAAATATTAGGTTGTCCGGGAAATTCGTGCCGATAATATTTTAATAATAATAATAATTTAATAAATGTATACTAAAATTTAAATCTTCTGCATTTCAAAATCGGCACGAACTTTTCGGATGATGCAATATTTTTTGAGAGAATATAAGTTTGGATATTAATTAAGAAAGTTTTACTCATTGAGAATCGTCGGATGGACAATATCGAATCTTATTCAAAGTTTAAGATCACTCGAGAATTAGTTTCTTTTTTTTTTTATATTCGATCGCACCCCTTCCCCAATATTTTCTTTTAAAATGTGTATTATCGGTGAGTAAGACGCGTAAAGTTATTTTTTCGAAGGGAATCGCAGTATTGTCAAAGTTTTGGGAATTACCTATTTTAGATAATATCTTAAATGCCGTAAAAATAAACCTATAAATAATTAATTATAAACCTATATCTTTGATCTTTGATTTTACTCGTTCGTAGAAGATAAAATATCTTTGTACTATCTGAAATCGTAAGGGAGCATTAATTTTTCAGCAAAATGGAGAGCGAGCCACCGTTGGAAAGTACACCCGACAAGAAACCACCAGATAATTGGCCGCAACAGGGAAAGATTGAGTTCAGAGGTGTATCGATGCGTTATTCGTTGTTGGAATCACCTGTACTGATGGATCTCACATTCGTTATAAAGCCAAAGGAAAAGATAGGTATCGTTGGTAGAACAGGTGCAGGAAAATCTTCTTTGATTTCTGCTCTGTTTCGTTTCGCTGAGATCGACGGGCCGATATTGATCGATGACATTGATACAAGCGTTATTGGCCTTCACGATCTTCGTTCAATAATGAGTATAATACCGCAAGAGCCGTTCTTATTTTCTGGAACGTTGAGAAGAAATCTTGACCCGTTTGATAATTATCAAGACAATTTATTGTGGCAAGCATTGGAAGAAGTTGAACTCAAAGAAATGGGATTGGAGGCTCACATTAACGAAGGTGGATCTAATTTAAGCGTTGGCCAACGACAATTGGTATGTTTGGCACGGGCGATTGTACGAAATAATCCGATTCTTATCTTGGACGAAGCTACGGCCAATGTCGATCCGCGTACGGACGAACTGATACAAAAGACTATACGTCGAAAATTTGAAAAGTGCACGGTACTTACTATCGCACATCGTCTTAATACTGTGATGGATAGCGATCGTATATTGGTAATGGATGCCGGTCATGCAGTGGTAAGTTAATCCAGTATTCTAGACATATCAAACTTTATCTCATGTCGACGAATGAATTCCTTGACTTTTGTTTCTTTTTTTTTCGTATCATGCTTTCTTTGATATGCCTGCTTATATATATATATATATATATATATATATATATATATATATATATATATATATACACACACTACGTCTTAGTGATATCCTAAAGGAATGATGACGTTTTTTTTTCTTTCTTTCTTTTTTTTTGTCAAATTCGCAGGAATTCGATCATCCCCATATACTGTTACAAAACAGTAAAGGATACTTATACAATATGGTGCAAGAAACGGGTCAAGCCATGGCGGACGCCTTGACCGCTGTAGCTCATGATAATTATACGTCTCGTTACAACTCTACGTCACTTTAATGCGTGACAAGTAAAATCATCACCAAGTTAGCCTTTTATTAGCGCGGTTTTTATATAAGTCGATAGAGATTATTTAACTACAAAATATTTTCTATAGACGCGGCGAATTTCAAATTCTTTTTTATTTTTTTTAGGCACGACCGCAGCGTCAACAAAGTGTTATTCAATATGATTTGTTTATATATATATATATATATATATATATATATATATATAATGTTATCATTAGGCGTTTATATTCAAAATTACTTAAGATATTCATGAACACTTGCGAATCTTTAAGTTTCGTATCAAAATCGAAATG
>OU964970.1:749098-759098 GCA_918808275.2 Dolichovespula sylvestris | reverse complement strand
ACCTGATAATTAACGTTTTGTAAAATAAAACAAAAACGAAATGAAAGGAAAAAAGAAAAATAAAGTAGAATAAAAGGGCGAAAAGTAGTCGTAATCGAAAGAACGTTCAAGGTTCGGTCGTGTGTGTGTGTGTGTGTGTGTGTGTGTGTGTGTGTGTGTGTGTGTGTGTGTGTGTGTGTGTGTGTGTGTGTGTGTGTGTGTGTGTGTGTGTAATATAAGATGAGAGGGGAACACCATACCACCGACGTTAATAATATTTCGTAGAAGTTTAGAATTTTCACGACCGGCCGGCCGGTTAGGAGCGCATATCTATTTTAAATGCAAATTTCTTTGCATTGATCCTGTTAAGATATATGATAAATAGACAACGAGAACGAGAACGAGAGTAAGAGAGAGAGAGAGAGAGAGAGAGAGAGAGAGAAGGAGAGAGAGAGAGAGAGAGAGAGAGCAAGAGAGAGAGAGAGAGAGAGAGAGAGAGAGAGAGAGAGAGAGAGAGAGAGAGAGAGAGAGAGAGAGAGAGAGAGAGAGAGAGAGAGGCTAATTTTATTCAAGCGACAAGATTTTCGAGAATCATCGGTATCTTCTTGATGGGTGAGATTGTGTGTGTGTGTGTGTGTTTGAGAGAGAGATAGAAAGAGAGGGAAAGAGAGAGAGAGAGAGAGAGAGAGAGAGAGAGAGGGAGAGAGATAGAGAGAGAGGAGAGAGAGAAGCGCTTATATTCTCCGTACGAGGGAAACGTTTCGTTATTTTGTAGCCGGCATTCTCTCATTAAGCTAACAAACCGAAATCGAATCTCTCTCTAAGTTCCATTAAATCTCCATCGTATTGAATTAGTGTTTAGATGGTGAAAGCAATTAATTTCTGACGCGTATCTATCTATCTATGTATGTATGCATGTATGTATTTTGTTCTCCACAATCAAAATCAACGTATAATTGTTATTATTGCGCTATATACGATCGTTGTTAACAATCACTTGCAAGAGAAAAAACAGAAGAGAAAGAAAAGCAAAAAAAGAACAAAAAAACAGAAATAAAAATGATATAACCTCTCTCAATGAGACGAGCTCGAAAATGAGGAATACATCAAATTAATTTATCGGTATTTATCGACATCGATTCCTCGCGTTAAACGATAGACGCGTTACAGAAAACACGACGTAGATAAATACATATGTCCTCCATCGTCTTTTCGAGCGTTAATTAATATCGGCGATCCGATTAGAAGCAAATAATAATTAAAAGTTCCGACACTTTGAAGGGCCATTATTACTGTAATTAGTGATTCCCGCACGATCTCTCTCTCTCTCTTTCTGTTTCTCCCGTTCTCCGTGAGGTAAGATGTTTTAGCTTGTAAAATAATAGACTTAGACAGAGACATAGAGCGAGAGAGAGAGAGAGAGAGAGAGAGAGAGAGAGAGAGAGAGAGAGAGAGAGAGAGAGAGAGAGAGAGAGAAGCAGAGAGAAAAAGAGTAAGATAGAGAGAGAACGAGAGAGAGAGAGAGAGAGAGAGAGAGAGAGAGAGAGAGCAACAAAGCATAGAGAGGTTGATACGCGTCATCACAAAAGGGAACTTGAAGCCACAGGGGAGTCTAATTTGAGTACGCCATTGCTTGAGCTTTCGAGAGACAAACGAGACACTCGACGACCGAGAAACCGGAAAACTTTCTAATTCGATTTAACAAGTTTTCCTACAACAAGTGAGCCAGAAAGAGAGAGAAAATGAGAACGAGTAAGAGAAAGAGAAAGAGATCGATATATACGTAGACAGGTAGATAGATAGATAGATACATTGATAGATGGAGATAGATAAACAGTGAGAGAGAAGAAAACCTTTGATTTCCGTAATCGAGAAGGAATAATCATTATTACATCCGGTAGCTTGTCATCATTCATTTCGTCTTTTCGTATACCATCAATGCTATATGAAACATTGTCGGAGAACACAGAATATTGTTAATGTTTGGCATAGTCTCACTTATGACATCTCAACACGACGTTTCCAACGTTTTTATCTCAAGAGATGAGATGAGATGAGATGAGATGAGATGAGATGAGATGAGATAAGAGAGAGAGAGAGAGAGAGGGAGAGAGAGAGAGAGAGAGAGAGAGAGAGAGAGAGAGAGAGAGAAACAGATAATGCTCACAAAATAAATAAATAAAACGAAGTAATAATCGTCTACGTTGATTTTGGTTGTCAAATTTCAGGAAAATCGTCTTTTAAAAAATACGTAAATAAAATACAAAGTAATGTTCGTTCGTGTAAGCGAATTAGAAAGGAAAGTGATTTCCTATCAGTTTAATGTAAGAATAATTTTCATGTAAAATTTTGCGCGATAATTACGTGAGATATTGGAAAAAAAAGTTATTGATATAATGCGTAATCAAAATTTAATTCAATCGTAGATTTATTTTTTGTAACAAATCGACAGTACTTTGACTTCGAATAGAAAACGAGATGTCTAAGGAGAAGGAGAAGAAAAATTGAAGATCTCATCATCATCATTCGTCATTCATCATTAAGCAGAGTAATCGATATTACATAAAGCTCTTCGTAACGTGCAATTGCACGTTTCCCTTTTTCGATCGTCGAAGATTCTTTTTCAATTTAGAAAAGAATCACCATATGCAGTTGAGTACCTCTCAACGTGTTATCGATATTATATTCCTTACGGTGTTCAGAGAATTTTATGACGTAAGCACTGCCCTATCACAATGGCCGACGGGTTTTTCACGTATGTAATAGAAAAATCGTTACATTTAGCATCGTTAATAATTAATAGTAATAAGAATGAAAGATAATAAATAAAGCTTTGTGATCATTTTAACATATCAAATATTGCGTTGTATCGATCGTTTGAATGTAAGATTTTTATCGCGATAAAGTTATGTTCACGGAAATATATTAAATTCCCTAGATATCTGTATAAAATAATAGATATAGCATTATAGTAAAACTAACGCAAGATATATAGTAATATTTACAAGAATGGTAATCTATTAAATTAATTGGACGTTCGAATGTATCGTTAATTGTATATTATTTGAATTTAAATATATACACACATGTATATGGATATATTATATACTATACATATAGTATTATATATGAGATATATTATATACTATATATATATCTATTTTATATATATTATCATTATCATCATCACCATCACCATTTTGGAACTTGTAGAGAAACTTGTAGCCCGCTTAGATTTAATTTATATAAGCTAATCATTTTTAGATCAGGACTTTCAGCAATATTTATTCTAATTCTAATCTGTGTAACACACGTGCGCGCGCGCTCACACACATACACGCACGCACACATGCACGCACACACGCGCGCACGCACACATGTATGTATAATTTATTTATTTATTTTAAGAAAGAAAAATTTTTATCAAAAATTGCTTTATATATTCTTGTATATTGACATTTTCTTTTATAGAAAAAGTATAATAAAATAATTTTATTATATTTTTATAATCTTACTTTATCAATAAAAAAAATATACATAGTAATAGGGAGTAGGAATTAATTCATAAATGTATTCAAAGGAAAACAGAAAAAGAAGGAAAAATAAAAAATGAATTACCGAAGAGAGAGAGAGAGAGAGAGAGAGAGAGAGAGAGAGAGAGAGAGAGAGAGAGAGAGAGAGAGTTTGGGATTTGTATTATGTTAGAAAAGAATTACAAACGAATTACTCACAGTTCTGACTGAGACCGGAGAGTTCCAAGGTGGTGCATTTATATCGATACCTCGACTCAAGAGTTGGTACGATGATACCAATGGCCAAGCTCGAGTCCTTCTCGTGGTAACACACAACCGCGTCGCATTCCTTACCGTCTGTAAACACACATGAGAGACGAGTAAGTAACTTATACATGCATGTACTACGACATGTTTAGATCCGAACGTGCATGTATGTATGTACGTGTAAGTACGTTCTACGTGCCAGATTATATATATATATATATATACACACACACACACACACAAGCACATACAAGTTATATATATACAAGTTATATTTTGTAATCAGAATAACGTGTGTCATCGTATATACCTAATATAAAACTTTGCTGGCAAATAAATCTCTTGCAATTTCAAAAAAAATTTTTTTCTTTACGCGTCCCTGACACGTGGTACGTACAACGTCTTTTTTATTACGGAATTTTTTTTTCTATCTTTTTCTTTAGGCAAATCAGATGCTATTCTTTGACCAGCTATGAATAAACGTACGTACGATGTAACATGATAACATTATTACATCAGTATTTTCGTTTTACTGATTTTCATATTTTATTGTAATTAATCATATATATATATATATATATATATATATATATATATATACGTGTAACATTTTATTATTTATATTTTAAGATTAACGCATAAGACTCTGTTCTCGTTCGTTATTATTATAAAAAATTTTTCGTTGACGTTATCCGTAAACAATAAAATCACACTTTTTTATTATTTACGAACAATATTTTATTAAGAATACTTTCATTATACCACTTATTTTATCCAATTTACGTGTGAAATTGGAAAGTAATAAAGTGAAATAAAATGAAATGAAATAAAATAAAAGAAAATAAAAGAAAAGAGAAGAAAAAAGAAACCAAGAAAACTACACATTTATAGTTAGGGGAAAAAATTACGACGGCGATTTCGATCGAAGTTAAAGTGCTACTTTCGTTGTTCCCCCTTTCTTTCTTCTTTATTCTTATTTCTACTATTCATCTTTTTTCTTTCATTTTTTTCTTTTCGTTTCTTTTATACGGCTCGTTTCTTTCGCTACGACATGCCATAAAAATGAGCGTAGTTCTCGAGGGATGAATAATGACGCGTTGGAAACTCGTGAGTCGAATCTTCTCGAGGAAACGTGCGAACACGAAATAGTATCCTATCTAAGAATCCTTGTGATACTTCAGATCATAAATAACGATCTAATTTCTTTTTTCTTTTTCTTATTTTCTCTTCTTTCTTCCTATTATCTTTTTTTTTCTTTTTCAAGAAAAGCGAGAAAATAAATAAATATGTAAATAAATCTAAAAAATGATCGATGCATTAAAGCGATCTTGATATTTATCAGCAGCAAGGTTTATAATATCCTGTTTATTTATTCAAATGGGTTGAAGAGAGACAGACGGTGGCGAAAGTAACGTCGAAAAGTTATAGATCGGTCGATTTTTCAAAAATTAAGATCACAATTCGATAATTTCTTGAGTAATTAAGATTCAAATGATGAGATAAAAGGAAAAAAAATAAAATATAAAAGATAAGAAGCATTATCGTATGTATGATGTATATTATTTATACGAACGGATTCAATCGAATCGCAAAAACGTAGATAATTAATGTTTCAAGAGTCTCTCTCAATCTATTTGATTGAGATGTTGGGAATTAAAAAGTTCACTTTTGTAAAAATGCCATTTTGTAATACAAGTGTTTAAAGTTTTTACATAGATCATAGATCCTTTTAAATTTTACTTGTATAAAGTATATCAAATATTACAGATCATTTTGACGATTTAATTTTTGTGACATAAGCATAGCCGTACAATATTTACTACTATTTAGGAAAAAATATTTTTGATATAAGTACGAGACGAACTCATTTTTTCATATATCGAGAAATTATGACAATTATATTACAATATTTATTTACTTATTTGTTATTATTATAAAATGTACAAGCAACTCTTTGTAAAGCGTTAAAAGTTATATTATAACAAGATAAAAAACTATAAAACGAAATAAAAATACAATGAGAGGAAATCTTTAATATTCCAAATTATCATTGTCATTTTCTTTATTTATCTTCTCGACTTGTTCAATGTTTCGATATTCACTACATTTTTAAATATGTCATTTTCTTACCAATACTACTATTTTTTTATAAGTCAACTCATTTCTTTTTTAAGTAAATTAAATCTCTTAACTGGACTCATTTTCCTGGTTTGATTTTTTTTGAAGTTTTAATCTTTACCGGATTCAAATTTAAATACGAACTATCGTTTGTTCTTTCTTTGTCTTTTCTTTTTTTTTCTATCAAAAATTCAACATATATCGACGTAATTTTCGTACTAATTTAGAAAAGAAAAGTATAATTTACACGATTTATAGTAATAATTTAACGAGAAAATGGCACTTCTTGAAAATTCCCCTTTTTTTCCATTCAACTTTTCAATTATTCAGTTTGTAATTTTATGGTAATCGATAGTTCGTGACAATAATGTGTATATGAGATTACTATCGTCCCTTTTTCTATCGCATGCATTTAATAGTAACAACAAAAAAAAGGAAAAAGGAAAGGAAAGAGAAAAAGAGAAAAGTAACAAAAAAGAGAGGAGAAAAAGAAAACTAGGAGTAAAAGTTAGAAAAAAACTTGTGAACAAAATCAGACCAGATGAATTTGTCTTTTGTGATATCAACCTATCTTACAAACTTGCGAGGTTTTATCATGTACTTGCGTGCGCGCACACACACACAACACACGAACACACAAACACACTAACACACTAACACACAAACACACAAACACACATAACACACACAACACACACAACACACAAACATACATACATACATACATACATACATACATACATACATACATACATACATACATACATACATACATACATACATACATACATACATACATACATACATACAAACTAACATATATACATACATACAAACAAACATACATACATACATTCATATATACAGTCATCCATACATAGATACATACGATATATACGTACGTAGATATGTGTAATATAATTGATATATATATAAACACACATACTGTATAAATACACCCGACGGTCGACACGAACAATGATCGTGAGAATCGGCCTTTGCGAATCGACGAGTATGAACAAACGAAAGAAGGGTGTAATCGAGGAGTTTCCGAGTAACGTCGAGAAAATTGGCGCGTAATTGTCACGATGGCTACAATTCAAGACGGCATCTTCTTCGTCATTGCCAACGTAGAGAGAAAGAGAGAGAGAGAGAGAGAGAGAGAGAGAGAGAGAGAGAGAGAGAGAGAGAGAGAGAGAGAGAGAGAAAGAAAGTGAGAGAGATTTTCTCTTTTATAATATTCACCTATGCATAAAACAATGACAGTGATAAAAGGAAGTAAATATGATATTAAAATTATACGCCGGTAATTGGAATAGCGTTTTCACGATGAGAGTTTATGATTAACTTATGTATGTATCTATGTATGTATATATGTATGTATGTATGTATGTATGTATGTATGTATGTATGTATGTATGTATGTATGTATGTAAGTATATATGTATGTACAATGTAAAAGACTATGTACACACTACGTACGATTTATATAATTAAAATGAATAGAGAGACGAAAGGGGAAGATCTAAAATGAAAATGAAATGCTAGTCATTAGAGTAGCGTTTTCACAATGATTGGTTATGGTTGACTTATGTAGGTAAGTCCGTTGTTCTATGTAAAGAATGTGACATACATACAATATATACGTGTATATATATATATATATATATATATATATATATATATATATATTTATACGAAATGAACGACTGAGGGAGGGAAAATGTGAAATGACAATAAAAATGCTAATATTTGTAATAGTCCATATAACAACACAGCTTATTATGGTATTTGACGTCCAATCGTATGATTTATAATTACGAAGAGAAACTAAACAAACGACAAATATTTCTGTACAATATACAGGGTATTTTGTTCGTAAATGTTCGAGAAAATATTTCGCAACTGAGATTGAAGTTACTAAAATAGTTTATTATTAAAAAACATATGTATATAAGCATTTCGTTTTTTTCTTTTTCTTTTTTTTTTTATTCTTGTGACCTTTTCGATAAAACTTTCTTTGTAAATGAATACCCATAATTTTTCTTGCATATTTATACAATAGTATAAATAGTTGGTTATTTACAATCAAAATCATATCTAGTAAAAAATTGTCATATATTGTAATTATAATTGTTACATATATATGCGTATATATGTGTGTGTGTGTGTGTGTGTGTGTGTTTGTTTATGTTGATACCAATTAAAATTCGAAAGTACTTCTTAGGATGAAATGGATTTCATTCAGTTTTTATTTTCAAACACTAGACGGAGAAACGTAGTATAACCGACTCTAAGAGACTTTTTAACTTTATCGAAAGTTTGACGTAAACGAATTAATAAAAGGAAAGATAAGAAAATTACGAGAAAAGAAGGAGAATAGAGGAAGAAGGAAAATAAAGAGACAGAGCGGGGGGGGGGGAGAAAGAGAGAGAAAGAGAGGCAAAGAAATGGAGAAAAGCCTAAGATGCCAAAAAAGTTAAAAAGTTTGTCGTAAGTTGTAAAACGAGATCCGGTTGCCTTTCCCCTCCATCCCCCTTCTCTCGTTCTCTCTCTCTCTCTCTCTCTCTCTCTCTCTCTCTCTCTCTCTCTCTCTCTCTACAGTGACTTTAATCTCACAGTTGACCCGACGTAGCTCGCATGAAGAAAAGTGGAAGGAAGGATGGTTAGTTTGTGTCTTAGTGGTATCGCAACTCGTCTACTAGTAGTAATAGTAATAATAGTAGTAGCAATAGTAGTAGTAGTAGTAGAAGTGGTAGAAGGACAAAAAAGCGAGAGTAAAAGAGCATCGGAGAGGGGTCGGGTAAGGAAAGGAAAGGAAAGGAAAAGAAAGGAAAGGGCATAGGACAGGATTATCGGTTCTTTCGTGCACGGTAATTAAGAAGCGCAATTAAGCGTCTCGTAATAAAAAGTGCCGCTGATAATTACCGTTCTCCTCGAGTCGGGCGAATTTGTCGCGGCATAGAACCACCAGAGGTAACCAACAACGGGCATAGAAGGCTACAGCGGAGAATAGTAATACCAGAACCAAAACGGCAAGTAGAAAAGGTTTCCTCCAAGAATCGTTTTGAAGATCCAACGTGAACTGTGGTTCTATAAAAAATTTCGTAAAATATATTAACACGTGCATTATTAACGTTAACTTTTAAATCATTACATATATTAATAATATATTATTTAATTCAATAATGTATAAATCGTTCTTATATTATTTAAATCAAGTATGGATTATATAAACGTTGACTAACATTTAAAATTTTATTTTTTCATTGATCCTGATTACGATATTAACAGGTTATAAATCTGTTATTCGACGATATTGATTTTACGATGCGGTTTATGAATATGTCAGGGATATGAAATTTATTTTAATTTCAAATCGAATATATCACCAGCGTGTAAGATTAGAATCAATAGGATTAGGATGTGTATGGGAGTATATGTGTGTGTGTACGATGATCGATTGTATTTTATGTGAACGTTATGTATCTATGTATCTATGTGAGACGAGATTAAGTTGTTTAGAGATGGATGTTTTAATCATAAAGATCAGTTTGACATTTTTTAGTATTATGATTTCCGTTGGAGTGTTCGGATGCGGTTATTAGCCATTCGCATATGCACGTTTCATTAAACATTTTTAATTTTATTAAACTTCAATATTTTCTCAGAGAGACAGTGTGTGTGTGTGCGCATGCGCGCGCACGCGCGCGTGTGTGTGGTAAGCGTAGAATAAATTAATGAATCGTAAAGATAACGTCGATTCTATCAATTATTATTATTATTTCTTTTTTAATATTTTTTTTACCATACGAAAAACTCTATCTTCAATAAGCATTAATTAGGCATACCCTAATAAAATTGTTAATAATGTATTATTAACGTACGTTAGTAACAGGTATCGTATTAAAATTGGCTCTTGAAAGCGTGATTTCAAAGGAATAGACAATTTTGTCGATAATTCTTTTTTCTTTCTCCCACCCACCCTCTCTCTCTCTCTTTGTATTATGTAATATGTTAAAGGACATCTTGTGTACTTACACGTAATACACGTAGAGTATATATTTACTGTCCATAAATCATTCCTGTTTCTCTCACCTATGCTAATATATTCCTCTCTAATT
>OU964970.1:734098-739098 GCA_918808275.2 Dolichovespula sylvestris | reverse complement strand
TCGAACGAAATCACTTTCCGATGGATCGTTCTTTTTGGAGCACTACAGAATTTTCAACAGTTTCTACTTCCGTTACTCGGTCACTCTCTCTCCCGCCTACCTATCTATCTACCTACTTCATCTCCCCCTTTGTTCCTCTCGATCGAATCTAATCGAATTTAATCTTGTTCGCGCGAATAGCTTTCCTCCCACCGCCACCCACCACTCACCCAGGCCTTTGTTACATCTGTCGGAAGTTTTCCCCTTCGTGGAATGACTCTGCTAATCAGAATGTACTTCTAATGTATTTTGTAGTCTATTGTAATCACTGTGTATAAAAAGAGAGAGAGAGAGAGAGAGAGAGAGAGAGAGAGAGAGAGAGAGATTGGATTTGGAGTTAAATAGAGTTAATGATAATGACTTGAATGAAAAACAAAAAAAAAAAACAGAGTTTATACATTTCTCTGTAACAATAATTGTGCGTAAGCTTTGTTTTTATAATGATTTAATCAAGCGCGTACATTGTCGAACTTTTGAAAAAGCTTTGCTTAAAAAAAAAAAAAAAGAAAAAGAAAAGAAAAAAGAAACGTGTCAAAAAATGACGTTTTTTTCTCGGCAACAGTATATGCATTAAAATAAAGGTTTTTAAAAAATTCGCAAGTAGCCACGTATTCGATTAATTCTTCGTCTTAAAATTCTTCTTTTTTTTTATATATAATTGATAATTAAATAATATATTAATCTTAAATAACTTTTTATTAATAAATTATTATATAATTATACGAATACGATTAATAAGTAATAACTAGACTCCGGATGTTTATGCCCAATAAATATGTAATAAACATATGCTATTTATGCTCTAAAGATATGCGAATATGCACGAAAAATATGCTAACATACAGGGAAGATATAAAAAATTAACAAAACATTTGGTGATTATTGTGATATATTTTAATTAGAGTTACAATAAATGACAAGCATTTTTCCAAGTTGGATGATGTTAGTTGACGATGTTTATCCGTAAAAATTATTTTATATGCGACGCAATTATTTTTGAAACGATCGCTCCACGTCACACGATGTAAGCGGTGCGTACTTATATTTACTCCAGTAGATTTCTATCGAATCTATTGGATCTTGTACGAATTCATCGTTTAAACTATTTGAAATTTGTATTAATTTCGTTAACACAGTATTTTTTTCTACAACCCCAGTTATCTTTTTCCTAATTTTTTCTTCGCAATTACCAGGTATAGTTTTTAAATGATTAATGTAATTCATATTTATTCCCATCGAAGTATTTAACGGCAAACCTACTATTTCCAATTTTTCAAACGTGACAGGTAAAATACTTCTATTACAAGGTATAGTTATGATAAGAAAGTTTCCTGACAGATTAAATTAATTCCATCAAAAAGATATCTCATATGAGCACGAAGTATATATGCAGGGCTAAGAACATATGGCATAACATATTGCGTATGTATTTAAATATAAAACATAAAAACATGTGTATTATGTAAAAAGTCACAATAAAAAATATATTTTTTGAATTCTCTAATCATAAAACATGTTTCTATCTAGGTCCTATCGCTCTACCTCCTTTCTATAAAAATATGCATTTGCATAAACATCCGAAGTCTAGTAATAATTTATAACAAATCACTATATATTAATTTTTATCGTTAACTAGGATCTTTTGGCTGTGCAGTTTTGTAAATATTATATCTATTAATTTTTCACTATTCATTTATAATACTTCTTCGTGAAAATACTCGAAGAATTACTCCATGCCTCGTTATTGGCGTAGACAATTGCTTTTGAACATATTTTCGTGGAAATAAAAATTATTGTATGGCGGTGCTCCTTTGAACTTCGTGGGGAAAAAGGAAAAGAAGCTCCTATTCCCATTTACTGATGTTCATATAAACGTTATGAGTAGTGTATGATTTGTTTCCGTGAGGTAAACGATTGCTTCCTTCTCGGATGTCATGCGTAAACCGCCATTGCTGAAAAGATTTTCTGATCTATTTCAAACGCAAAGATACGCGTTTTACCATGTTCATATGAAACTATCCAAAAAGAAACCACGGTGGTAACTTATTCAAGGCATTTTAAGAGCTTCCGACTCATTAAATTCGACGGAATCATTAAATTCATTAAATTCGATGAATCAATGATAAAAATAAATAAATAAATACGCATTTAGTCGTACGTGTTAATGAGTCTTAGAGATAAATTTCATTATTATTTAAACGATGTAATATAATGTGCACGGATATACAATGAAGTAATATTGAAACAATGGTGTACGTTTGTTCGAACGTTACATAAGCTTCTAACACGCGTCGAATATAAAATAATTTCGATTTAACATTTTAAACATAGTTCAATTTTTATCTCCGAGTCGTAGACTGTATTTTAATATCAACATAAAAACGAATGTTCGATTGATTTGGACGTTTATAGATTCAGTCTTCTCGTATATCGACGAGGAAACATCAAAAATTACTTTTTCCGTATGGTCAAAACTTCGATAATTTATAATTTTTATGATTCTCTAATTATTAAAAAAAATCATTAATTTACACGGAGTAGAATAAATTAATATTTAAACGCTAATACATTCGCTTAAGCATTACAAAATTCATAACGCGCGTTAAACACAATATAATCGTAATTAAAAAAAATTTCAATACTCATTAAATTTTTATTTCGCTAGAGTTGTCTAAGTGTGTGTGTGATGTCAATGAATATGAATTTTTTTGCTGAATTTGATAATTCTCGGGTAAGTTTTCTTTTGCATTTTGACGATTAAATATCGAAACATTTGCTTGCTCCTTCCATGCAGATAAGAATTAGACGATTTATAATGTCACCCCGAGCTTCATGGATTTTATAGTAGAGTCGTCATCAATCAAGACCGTGGGGATCTCTAGAAGCAGCAACCTCCACGTGGTGAAATCTGGGTTGGTACCACTTGCGATATATCGAAATTTCATTTCTATCACGGATTACTGCGACAGTTATGCCACCATTAAAGAAGGATATAAATGTTAGAGAATGAAAAGTGTGAATTTTCATTGTCCTACTAAAATTAACTATTCTAACCAGCACTAACTCGATTGGTATGTTACATGCGATATACAGTGACTCACGAAAGTATTTGAACACTTGCCATGAAATACTTTATTAATTATAATAAGTATATTATAGAACACTTATCGACATATTATTAACATTGAATGGAGGTATGACTCTCTAGATTATATAGGTATAGTTTCAAGCAAATCGAAATATATATACATTAGTTATGATTTATTTCTTACAAACATAAAGATTACTGAAGCCACAAAAGTATTTGAACAGGTAACTTTTGAGCCTTTAATATTCAGTAGGACCACCTTTGGCACGAATAACATCTTGTAAGCGATTATGCATACTCTTTACTAATTTTTCTGTAACACTTGGTGATATGGAACTCCATATTTCGAGTATTTTGTCTTTTAAACTTGTTTTTGATTTTATATCAAATTTTTGTAATTCTTTTCCTATTGTTGCCTATAGATGTTCAATCGGATTAATATCATGGCTTTGTGGTGGTGTGACTAATATGTGAGGAGTATTGTATATAATCCATTCCTTAATAATTTCTACGGTATGTTTAGGATCATTATCCTGTTGAAAGTAAAAATCTTCGTAAATACCCAATTTTCTTGTACTTTCCTCTAAATTTTGTTTCAAAATGTTCAAATATTGGTATTTATCCATTGTTTCTTCTAAGAAGATCAAATTCCCGGTACCACCTGCTGCCATAAACCCCCAGATCATAATTGAGCCACCCCCGTGTTTTACCGTAGCACACAAGTTTTTCACTTCCATCTCTATATTTGCTTGTCTCCAAACAAACTTACGTCCGTCTGACCCAAAAACGTTAAATTTTGATTCATCTGAAAATATTACTTTATTCCAGAAAGAATCATCTTTGTTAATAAATTCTTCGGCGAATTTTAATTTTTTCTTCTTATTAATATCACTAATGTATGGCTTATTTCTTTGAACCCTGGCGTGAAAATCATTTTTACGTAGCACTCTTTTACATAATTCTGGATGTACATCTTTCTTGAAGTTCTGGTTAACTATCGTTGCAAGTTTTGCAGCAGTAATCTTCGGATTTTTTTTTTATTTCACGGATCAAAGCTCTTTCTTCTCGTTCCGTTAATTTCTTTGGTCGACCTGAACGGTATTTATTTTTTTATAATTCCTGCAGATTTTGGTTTTTTAATAATGTAATGTATCGTAGATCTATTTATATTTAATAATTTACTTATTTCACCGTATGCCTTTCCTTCTTTGCGCCACTTGATAATTAATATTCTCTTACTTTCAAAAATTTCAGGTCTTTTTAGATACATGATCAATATCGTAATATTTCACCACGTATACTGGACTGTGACTAACAAATGTACATAAAACAACAACTAACGACAATAATGTTTATAATTAGTACCGGGAAAACTTTGTTTACATTAATTCTTGACCTTAGTTCGATGTGTTCAAATACTTTTGTGGCTTCAGCAATCGTTACGTTTGTAAGAAATAAATCATAACTATTGTATATATATTTCGATTTGCTTGAAACTATACCTATATAATCTAGAGAGTCATACCTCCATTCAATGTTAATAATATGTCGGTAAGTGTTCTATAATATACTTATTATAATTAATAAAGTATTTCATGGCAAGTGTTCAAATACTTTCGTGAGTCACTGTAGGTATAACCTACACAAACTTGTAAACCGATATGGTAGACGCATGGAAGAGACAGTGTTCCTCCTTTGAACTTGTAGTTTATATTTTTCTTATACCTGTCGGTGAAGTCACACATGCTAGAACACAAGATGAACTGCGATAAGGATTAATCGAAATATGCTACTAAGATATGTATATATTCGATTTTTTTTTATATTTTAATATGATATATTTAAATTTTTCAAGAGAAAGATATTGATCACA
>OU964970.1:729098-731598 GCA_918808275.2 Dolichovespula sylvestris | reverse complement strand
CTTCGGAGCGTTACAATTAATGCACCATGTAAAACTGGGTCGTCGTACCAGTAATTGCATTGGGGTTCTCCCATTCTGCTAGTCTTTCTTTCTCACACGGTGTACAGATACGTAGGTATATCTACGTTCTATCTCTCTCTCTCTCTCTCTCTCTCTCTCTCTCTCTCTCTCTCTCTCTCTCTCTTTCTGTCTTTCTCTCTCTTACACACAATTCGTTCTCGTTAGTAATTCCTTTTTTACACACACAAACGTCCATACCCATCTCTCTCTTTCTCTCTCTCATTCTATCTCTCTCTGTCTGTCTCTCTCTCTCCTCTCTCTCTCTCTCTCTCTCTCTCTATTTCTCATTCTCATTGGTAATTCTTTCTCTAACACATATATACATATAAGTACTTACATGTATACGTACAGATTCATTCTCTTTTGTGTAGAGTTTCTCTCTTTCGCACTCTCTCTCTCTCTCTCTCATTTCTACTTTGAAACTTCATCGAGTATCTCGTTTTTTCACCGGGCTTCTTTCCAACATCGTAACCATTTTTCTCAAACCCCCTTTCCCATACCCCTCCTCCCCTCCCCTCCTAACCAACATCACTCGTACTTTCCACTCTCTCTCTCTCTCTCTCTCTCTTTCTTTTTTCTCTCTCTCTCTCTCTCACATACACACACAGCTTTTCAGTAGGTAGAGACACACCACCAAGCCGTTAGTTCCAACCCCTGATCGATATATCCCCATTCGCGAAGAACGCTTCGACTCGTTGCTCGTAATCTTTACAAAAGTTCCTGCCGTCGTACCGTGACGGGACCTCTTTTGTTTCCTCACTCCTTTTCTTTTCATTTTTTTTCCCTTTTGCGATTATGCACTGAATTACTCCCCCCCCAACCAACTTACCTCACCTCACTCCACCTTAACTCAACCCCTTCCTATACTCCCTTTCCCTGTTCCATCGCTCTCTTCTCCAATCGTTAATCTTCTCTACGACGTCCATCTTTACGTCCGTTCGTTCGTCTTTTTATACTGTTCTTTGATCGGTATTATCCGATAAGAGAACAATACCAACACCGACGTATCAATTGTATCAACGTCATTATTATCGTACGTAACAACATAAAGAAATATTTATTGTACAATATTTGATGGAGGTAGGAAGAGTAAAAAAAAAACGAGATGACATATCGTATTAATTCGAATGATATGTAAAATCATCGATCCTTGAAAAGGAGACATTAATAAATCATAACGAGTATATATAGATTATAATTTCTTTCCTGTCGAATATTGTAATATCGCAAAACAAGTTCTTATCGAAAGATCGGAGTAACTCTTTTTATTTTTCTTCGAAGGTTAAAGGAGGGGAAAGAAAAAAGGGGAAAGAAACAAGGAAAAAGAAAAGGAAAAAGAAGCAAATGAAAAAGGGAAAGATAAAAAGAAAACAAGTTTTTATCTCGATGGTTACGGATACTGAGCACGAGTTACGCCCACTGAAGAAGATCAAAAGAGAGAGAAAGAAAAAGAGAGGGAGGGAGAGAGAGAGAGAGAGAGAGAGAGAGAGAAACGAAGGGAAAGAAATAATTATCGCAAATTTTCGTAAGTTGGTTTCATAGAATCAAAAGAAAAGAAGAACAAAAAAGATGAACAAAAGACAGGAAAATAGAAAAGAAAAGAAAAAAAAAACGAAAAAAGAACAAGGAAAATACGGATAAGTCGATAGACCATAGACTATGGTCGGAGTGTAAAGAAAATAGAGATAGTTATGTACATACATACATACATATCTATGGACGGGAATGTCCTTTTTACGAGAACGAAGGAGAAAAGAAAGGTTCGTCGAAGCGACGAAATTGGATTTCATGGTTGAACGAACGTCCCTTTCGCGGCTCGGTAAGCAACACCTGGCGACGTTCGTTTCGACGATAACGATAAACCCAAGAAGGGTATGCTCCTTCCATAAGGAATTTCAAGATCGCTTGGGGAGAATACGTATATCGATCGACGATGCCGCCTATCGAGAAAGGGAGAGAGAGAAATATATATATATATATATATATATATATATATATATATATATATATATATATATATATATAAGAATAGCTATGTAGAATTTGGAAAGAGTGGTCCCCTCCATCTCGATTTTCGATATTTTACAATAACCGAGATATTTTCCTCGGTGAAGGCTTTCCTGAAATATTATTTGCATCCTTCCAGTTTCGATTTTCTTCTTTCGAAGCTTCAGCTTCTTACACTTTTCATCTCGCACTCTCTTGCTACATCTTTTCCAGCTTTGTACGTACGGAGAGAGAGAAAGAAAGAGTAAGAGAGAGAGAGAGAGAGAGAGAGAGAGAGAGAGAGAGAGAGAGAGAGAGAGAGAAGGAGAGACGGAGGAAAGAGGTGGGATCAAGCCAATCTGCTTTGAAAATCTTCAAAGGAGAAATCCCGTAAAAGTGAACACTCCACCCAGACACACTCTACAGAGTTAAATTGAAATCTTCCAAGTAGATT
>OU964970.1:721598-724098 GCA_918808275.2 Dolichovespula sylvestris | reverse complement strand
TATATTATTATTATATATATATATACATATATTATTATTATATATATAATATTGTATATATAGACACACACACACACGCGCGCGCACGAGTTTATACATACGTACAGGGTGAGTCGATAATTAACGTTTACCAAAATAATTCTTCATTCGAGATTAATTCAGAAGTAAATTTTATTTTTATTTTGTAATCGTGAATACGTTTTCAATAATTTATTTGATTCCTTTTTTTGTTTTTAGTGTTATATCTTAAACATTTTCTCTCGTCAATTTTTACAAAGGAAATAATTTTGTACGTGATAAAACATTGAGGATTATTTAAATTACAGGTAGTAGTCGAAATGATTAAAATACAGGTAGTAGTAAAAATCCAGGTAGTAGTTGAAAGGTATTAGAGAAGAAGTTTCTCGATGGGCGATATAAACAAAAAAATATATTTCCGATTATGTCATCGATAGAAGAGGGGGATTAGGGATGGAGATGGGAGACGGGGTAAAAGTAGAAGAAAAATATAGTTTGAAGACAGCGATATTTAATTAATATCTTTTTTTCTTTTCTTTTTTCTTGTACCGACTCCATATCCGCTTTTCAGACAGTGATTAAAAATATACAGATCGAAAACGAATAAATTATTTACATAGATTACCTACTATTCTTAGTTCGTTTTGAATAATAAGTAAAATCCTTAAAGGATGTATATATTACATTGTATTGCGGTATAACATTTTTGGATGTATTTTAATCTAAACGCCTCATTATGAAAATATACTGTTGGACAATTACGTGCGCAATGAACACAATAAAATTTGAAATTGGATTTAAACTGAGCTAATTTGAATGCATCTGAAATTACACCAACTACCGAGAAAATATGCAGATTAAATAAAAAAAAAAAAACGTGAAATATTTCGTACTTAGTTTGGAAAAAAAATAAAAATGTTAACGTTAACGTTAACGTTCTCTTTTAACGTCGTAGAATTTCGAAGTGGTAATATTTATACATACCTAACCGTATACCCGGTTTTCTTTTTAAAGAACCTATTACATTTGATCGCTATAAAATTATTTGTTAGTTTATATAAGAAGTGTTTTATGTCATTTAACGTCTTATTGTTAGTACTTAATATAATATAAAAATACTCTTTATATATATATATATATATATATATATATATATATATGTTTGTTTGTATTATATATTTGTATATTAAAGAAAAAAAAAAACAGAAAAAAATAATAAGCAAACCTATTAATTTCTACTATAAATAATTGAAAAGCAATATAAAATGGAAAGTTGATTTAGCTTTGGATTTTAATTTGTTTACAATAAAAGCGCAATCATAATCGATGAATAAATATGTATTCACGTAGAATAAAAAGGTCACATGTACGAAGGCGATAATTTAACGAATGGCATGTTTCGCGGTTTGCAAAATGACGAATTTTGATAAAAGGAATCGAAATGTAAGCCATGCACATAATAGCACAGATACGATGCGTTAGACTCGAACAGGCGTATCGATTTTAATGCGATCAACGAAATTTACGTTCGTACCAACACGTGTAGCAACATACCAACATAATGTATATACATATGTACACGTAACGAATATACATGTAAATATGTATGTAGAGATTGTAGGTAATACATGAACTTAATTCATCTATGCTCATGCACCAGCATCTAGAAATCGATGTGTTAATTAAACAGCTTTACAACGTCATCTCACTTTGTCAATGAAATAGTTGAACAAAAAAAATGATAAAAATAACAAAATAAAGGTGTACGTGAATTTACGCGAAAATTGCCGCAATAATTAACGTGTCTAATGGAATTTAGCGTGAAAAAAAGAAAAAAAAGTAAACAAATGAATGAACAAATGAACGAACGAATGAACGAACGAACGAACGAACGAACGAACGAACGAACGAACGAACGAATTAAATAAATGAACAAACAAGCGAATAATATCAAATGCAAAAAGTTTCACGAACTTATTACAAATAATATTTCTAAAGTATTCATAAAAAATTCTGTCATTATTTTATTAAATATTATTATATAAATTCTGTTATATTTTTTTTTTTATTAATAGAGCAATCGATTGTTATGATAAATAGCATATGCCCTAAATAGATATATTCACATCAATGTATACATATATATATATATATATATATATATATATATATATATGTATGTATATATTTATGTATGTATGTATGTATATAAATATTATGCAAGAAATAATATCAACGCATAATCATAACAAGACTTTTGCCCGAGTAACTATATATTACAAAAGCTATAAATATAAAAATCGATCGTGTTCGTACGACCTCACCATAGATTCACGTTGATTCGAAATGACCCGCGGTATCCATTATTTTTCAGCGTTACGGACGTTATAATGCTTAAATAAAAATGGCCGGACTGTAGGCCATAGTCAGCACGTTGTATAGAGTCACGGCCGCGGAAAGGATAAGAAAAGGGGAGCACGAA
>OU964970.1:718680-721098 GCA_918808275.2 Dolichovespula sylvestris | reverse complement strand
TCTCTCTATTAAGGATTAAATAACGCCGTATAATTCTGAATTTTTTATTCTTTCCTTTTATTTATATATCTTCTTATTTCTTATTTCATTTAATCGCCATAAAATTATTTGTTATCAATTCGTATTTCAATTTTTCTTTTTTTATATTTTCTTTTTTTTTAAATCTGTTATACTTGATATAACTATAATAATACTACTATGTAATAATAATTAGTCGATTTTAAGTACAGATAGAAAAAAAGATCGAAAAATTAAGAAGAAATTAAAAATAAATATGTTTTATTATTTATCACATTTTAATATTTTTCAATTTTTTACTTATCACATTTCAATAATCCAATCTCAAAATACGATACAGAATAAAAGAAGATACGACGAAAGGGAGAAGAAAGAAAAAAACCGAATGAAAATTACTTAAAAAAAAATAGAAAAAGATAATAAAACGGGCCAAAAGTTCCTTAGGCGATTTGTAAAATCAGTTTACTCCTTTTCCGAGACCTTTTTAACCTAATTTACTTTCTTATTTTCAGATCGTAAAACTATAAATTGAGTTTGTAAAAAAAAAAAACAATAAGAAAATAAAAGCGTTCCTAACTGGAAAAGCTTAATAAAAGGTTCCAAGAAAAAGAGATAGTGATTTTTTAAAATCGCTTAAAAAACTATTCGCCCGATCTTTGTCGATCTTACGTAAGTTTTTCATTATCGTATATCACGTTCGACAATATTTTATTTTACATTTAATCAATTAAACGCAACATCGTTCAATTTAATGAAAATAAGATGGAAATAGTTTTAAGTTTATCTATTTAATTCGATCTATATTTAAAAACTATTTAATTCTTTTGCATAAGCTTTTTTTTCTCCTTTTCTCTCTCTCTCTCCTCTCTCTCTCTTTGCTCCTTCTCTTCTTTCTCCTCTTCCACCTACTCTTTTTCTTAGTCTCTCTCTCTCTCTCTCTCTCTCTCTCTCTCTCTCTCTCTCTCTTTCTATTTCTCTCTCTTTCTCTCTCTCCCTCTCTCTCTCTGTCTATCTTCCTCTCTCTCTCTCTCTCTCTCTCTCTCTCTGTCTGTCTTTCTCTCTTTCTCTCTCCCTCTCTCTTTCTCTCTTTCTCTCTCTCTCTCTCTCTCTCTCTCTCTCTCTCTCTGTCTCTGTCTCTTTCTCTCTCTCACTCTCTCTCTCTCTCTCTCTCTCTCTCTCTCTCTCTCTCTCTCTCTCTGTCTCTTTCTCTCTCTCTCTCTCTCTCTCTCTCTCTCTCTTTCTCTCTGTCTCTCTCTTTCTTTCTCTCTTGTTGAAATCGTCTCTACGTAATGTTGTCCCTTAATTACTGGACGGATACATTGCGGACGTGTAGCATCTCGCTTGCCAAATGTCGTACACGTACAAACTAGACTTTACATCGGGGGTGAGTCGATCTTCTCGTAACATCCCCTTACGTAACAGTCAGCCCCATGTCGTCGGCAGAACTCTCGTGTTAGTGTTCACGACAGTGTACCGTCAGACCGTCAAGCAAATACAACACGAAGAAAATTGAGCTATCATAAAATATAACGTTCTTGTCTTGTTTCTTTTATCAGCATATAATAATAATACAAAGATAAACAATATATGTATATTGTTTGTAATATAAAAATATAATAATATGTGTCGAATATTAATTTTCTATGAATTAATTATGTATGTATATATATATACACATAACTTACTTATCAGATCAATTAACTCCATAAAACCTATAATAGAGAAATATGATGAGATATAAATTGCTTTTTAAAATTACCTCTAAAGTACAAATTTAAATAAACATTGTAGAATGTATAAAGGCCTTGCTGTTACGTTTGAATTGCATTATTGAAAACGATTTATATTACGGAGTACAGAGTTAATCGATTTGGCATTTTAACAGCTCATATATACGTGTGATATATATATACATATATATATTTATATGTATATACATATATATATTAATATATTTATATATATATATATATATATATATATATATATATATATCTATTATATGTATATATTTAAGAATTATAATAATTGTTGATCATATATATATATTTAATATTAACGTTAGAACAATCAACCCTTTCGATCCAACTATCCTTCCCACATGTCAAAATAATGTTTTTTTTTAGATTATCATAAAGCAAAAACATCACGACGTTATCACAGTACGATTATTGATCATTGTCATCTTAATAATCACGATAGGATACACTTAACATATACATACCAATATCTTCTCGAAAAAAAGAGTATCCCTCAATCTCTTCATTTTACACCAACACAATAGATTGATGCGACATTAAAGAATAGTTAAAAATATATATATATATAAATAAATAAATAAATAAATTCGGTTAAAAATAAATCATTTGTAGTTGTCTTAACGTTTAAGGATAACCCTTA
>OU964970.1:706180-713680 GCA_918808275.2 Dolichovespula sylvestris | reverse complement strand
TAATTTTGATAAAATTTGTCATTTCATACAAGAATATATACAATTTTTGTTTTGTAAAATATACGAACCATATTGTTTAATACTAAAATGACGAAATACATATATGGGATAAATAGAATGAATGTTTCTTTTTATTTTTTTTTCTATATTTTCTTAACGACGATTAAACATGACGCACAGACGCATTTTTAATGGATGGAAGGAACACGATGTCTTAGGAACAAGTAAGTAGAGGTAACATGATAGAAAATCATCGAGGCGTTCTATCTAACGGGTGTGGTATAGAAACAACGCAACGAAGTTGAAGAGCTTTCTACTCGATTATTGATTTTTGACATTCGTGTTACTTATCTACATAATACACACACACACACACACACACACACACACACACACACACACACACACACACACACACACGTGCGCGCGCGCGACATAGTAGAGGTGAAACGTTAAGGATGCATGCTCGATTCTACGTTAATGTATGCGAGAATCTGTCAGATGCATCGTGTGTTTTCTTCGTAGAAGTAAATACATCGTAGTGAACTTCGAAGTTGAAAATACTTGTCGCACGGAAATACCCGTTAGATCTTTCCGGATAGACTTCGAGTTCGGGCCTCGTTAAATATAAATTACTACTTAAGTATAAGCATATATATATATATATGCATATGTATGTCTGTATGTATGTAGATAGATATGTATATACATATGTACGCAAGATCGATTTTCAAACAAAATCAAAGTTTTATAAACTTGACGAAAGTTTCATACCTGACGATATTCAAACGAGAAGAGCACTTAATTAAGAAACATTCTTTATGAGACTTAAGAGAGAGAGAGAGAGAGAGAGAGAGAGAGAGAGAGAGAGAAAGCATATCGAAAAATTCAAGTAAAATTTTTTCAGAAAAATTTAAAGCTATAATTATTGTATATAATACACCTCTTTTCTTTTTAAATAAAATATATATATATATATATATATATATATATATATATATATATAAATGAATATATATATGTTTTTATTAATCGATAATAATAATAATAATAATAATCAACGTTGTCAGATTTTATTTCCTTTCTCAAATTAATCGATAAATTTCTTCGCAGTACGTTGTAATATTTTTCTTTTATCTTTAGTGTCAGATAAGACTAACTGATATCAGGAATGAAATCAAATCAGTTAGTTTGTATTTAGTTCCTATGATTCTTCTACGAAAATTTGTCAAGATTAGATCGTTCGAATTTTTCCATAGATAAGAATTATACCATCGATTTTATAATTGATATGACGATGAAAAACTGAAACGAGAAAAAATAAAGATGAATATAAATTCTCTCTCACTTGTCGAATTTTCAAATATTATTATTTTGAGATTAATTGAATATATATATATATATATATATATATATATATAAATATACAAATATAAATTTTAATACGATATTATATTTTTGAGGATGATCGTACTGTTTTATTTAAGGATCAATACGAGAGAGCTTTAACTTCAATTTGTCCAAAATGTATTTACGTATCAACTGAGTGAGTGAGTCAGTGAGTTAGTGTGCGTGTATTTGTGTGTGTGTGTGTGTGTGTGTGTGTGTGTGTGTGTGTGTGTGTGTGTGTGTGTGTGTGTGTGTGTGTGTGTGTGTGTGTGTGTGTGTGTGTGTGTGTGTGTGTGTGTGAGAGATAGAGAGTGAGAATGATAACGCGAAAATATAGTGATGCGCAAATTCCGAGGAAAAAAGAGAAAGAGGAAAAAAAGTGAAAAAAAAAGAAGAAAAAATTGGAAGTCACTCTAATGGGTTTCAGTCCAGTGAACTAGTGGGGTGCGGTGGTGGTGGAGGGGTAGAGGGAGAGTGATGGTGATAGTGTGTTTGTGGGGAGGGAGTGAAAGAGAGAAAAAGGCCTGTCCAACTTCGGCCTTCGTCGTTATTCCTATTCGTTTCGCTAATTGCCACAAAAAAAGTTTACCCGCTTATCTGCGCGTTGTCCTTACGCGAACAACGACGAGTTTGGTCTCTATGTTGTTTTTTTTTATTTCAAATATCCCCTTCCCTACCCTGCCCCTAACTCCTCCCCCTGCCACTCCACGTAGGTAATTTTATTTATTCATTTATTATTTTTTATTTACTTTTTTTTTCATTGAAATCTTTCGAACACAAACTATTTTCTTCCCTTGATACTCATTCAACGGAAAATAATTCGTTTTAATTTTGATAGAATTATTTTGATTATGAATGAATTTCTTTTACTATTATTATTATTATTATTATTATTATTATTATTATTTTGATAATTTTATTTAATTCATTATATTTTATTTTATTTATTATATTTTATTACATATATATGTATATGTGTGTGTAATTTTGTAAAAAAGATAATTATCATACACGTAACTCGATAATCACATCTTTTATTATATATATATATATATATATATATATATATATATATATATATGCATAGTATATGTAGTTGTATTGTTATAAAAAATGAAATAATTTATCAACATTTAAACTTGAGTTATTGTCTAATTGGATAATAAATTTATTTCTATTAGCAAATCATGGTATGTAAAATAATTCTATCAATGTTATACAATAAAATCATTTATATCGTCATTCCGATCGACATTTTAATTGGAACAATTTCAAACTCGACAATTAAATTCTATCAAAGCAAAAAAGAGAAATCTTATTTAACTAACAAATCACGATAAATATATAATATTACGCGGTTTATATTCCAATCGTATCAATTTCGTATTTCGATTTTTATTCGTATTTGCACTTTCTCTTGTGAATAAAAAATAGTTACACGATTAAAAAAGAAAAAAAAATAATAAAAAAGAAACAAGGGAGAAAGAGAAAAAGAGAGAAAATAAAAGAGAAAAATAGAAAAAGAATCAAGAAATTCATTACGGAAAATCAGAAGTTACGGGAGTTGAACCAGCTGTATGTATTTAAATTCTTATTACGATTTAAAAAACAAAAATGAGGATGGTACTTAACCGTTATGCATACATATATCTAAAACAAACCACTAAACGATTCATTATGCGACATAGAAAGTAACGGTAGCAACGGCCAGAAACTCGAGACTGTAATTTCGGTGAGAGAATGGCACAGTGCGATTAAGTTAACTCATCGTTTTGCGAGTTTTCGCAAAAACGTACATAGAGGATCGTTCTCTCTCTCTCTCTCTCTCTCTCTCTCTCTCTCTCTTTCTCTCTTTCTTTTTCTTTTTTCTCTTTCTGTCCCTTTTCAACGTAAGTATCTAAGAAAATAATGGGCCAGACCATGAAGTTAATGCGGTAAACTTTTTAACGAGATTAACTCAGACGGTGGACTTCCAAGAAGTGATTTTCACCTCGTCGAGTGTGTCCCCACAAGTTATTCGTAAATAGGGTACTTAAACGCGTTTATCTCGCGTTAATTCGACTAGATTTAAAATTGGTTAATTTCAATGGCAAGTCAATGAAATCGTTCAACACCTTTTCACCTTTTACCATTCATCATTTGTATCGTTCGAAATTTTTTTTTCTTTTATTAAATTAACAGATACATAACGTTTTTACAATAACATATGAGATATCCATGAATTTGTTTCCTAATCGGACGATAAGCGTTACGATAATAATGTAATTCTATTCGCGAATGTTTCATTTATATTTCTTAATTCTTTTAATTTTTTTCCATTGTTTGTTTTTTTTTTTATATACGATTACACTTGCATTGTATTACAATATCATATCAATAATTTTTATATAGATATATTCATATTGATATATTCTACTATATGTCAATAACAATATTTTTTATATAGTAGAAAAATATTATAGAAATGTTATATTAATTATCAAACCTATAAGTATGGGTAACAATTCAATTCATTAAATAATGAATCGTAATTATACTTGTGATTATCTTTTTTTAAATTTTTCTTTTTTGTAGTTATTTTCCAATAAATTTATAATTATTCGGTACATTGAAATATTTCTGTTGAAGATTTCACATAAAATCGTTGAATGTCTTTCGACTTACAATGCAATTTTCTATATTATATCCTTTTTCTTTCTTCTTCCTTTTCCTTTGAACTTTTTTTTTTTTTTAATTATATTTTGGACGATTTATCCACGCTCGAAATTACATTGAGAGAAGATCATCGTCGATCTTTCCGAGAAATCCGTAGATTTTCACCCAAAAAGAGCTTGAAACTCTGAACAGGAAGATAAAAGAATCTTCGAGGAGATCCAATAAAGCCACGAGGATTGATTCGATCGAGAAAAGATCGAAGAAGGATTTTCGAACGAAAGAAAATCGAATCTCTTTCTTTCTTTTTCTCTTTCTTCCCCCTCCTCTCTCTCTTTTTCTCTTTCTCTCTTTCTTTTTTGATCTTCACGAAAATGACCCAATTTTTTAAGTTCCTACTAAAAAATATTAATTCATTTTTCTTAGAATATATCGACATAGAAATAATTAAAACCATTCCTTATGATTCTTACAAAAAGAAAAACATAACTACAACGAATTATCCTATACACATGTATATGTAGTATATATAATATAAATAAAAATAAAAGAAAAAATTTCTAAAAAGTATTACGAACAGTCCTTAAATTTCAATCCATTTAAATCGAAACAGATTTAAAGGATTCCAAAAGAATAGAGAGAGTGTGTTAGAAAGAGAGAGAGAGAGAGAGAGAGAGAGAGAGAGAGAGAGAGAGAGAGAAAGGAAGAAAACGATAGAAATTCGTGAGTACAATAGGGGAAGAGAGAAGAATGGAAGAAAGATAAGAACGATCGAAAAGGTCGAGGTCGAATCTCTTTGACCAGAAAACGTTTCCTATCGTTTTTGGTACCGCATGTTCCAGGTATTAAAGCTTCCACTAAGAGGATGAGCTACGGATGCAAGGAGATAGAGAAGAGAGGGGGAAAGTACAACAGAAAATACATGAATGTGTGTGTATGTATATATATGTATATACATACATACATATGTACCTATGTACGTAGTCAAAGACGAAGAACGGACACGAACATGTTGGCAGCATCGTTTCACCGATAACGTCGACCCTAGTTTTTCCTAGTAAAGATTAGAGTACCGCAAAACGACAGTTTAACTTTATCTCACAAGGCATTATCTCATCTTTCTACAAACTGGATATCGTTAATTTGCCTTGTCTCTCGTCTCGGATCGCGAGAAAATGAGATTATCGATATACCACGAACGACCATGATTCATTTGTCGCATATCGACGTGTTGTGCGTAGGCATTATATATATATATATATATATATATATATATATATATATATATATATATATGTATATATATACAGGGTGAGGCAATAACTATTGCCACTTAGAATAACTACGAAAGTATGATAGTAGTAGAAAGTTCTCGAAACTAAAGTAGCATGGGACAACGGGGGCTATCGTATGACGTTAGTTTTTTGTTGCTAGGTGGAGTCACATCAAAGATTTGAAGATCAATTTTGTTTTTTTAGATAGAATGCTATGTTTTGGTACTTATTTTCTGATAGCGGCTATCGAGATGAATCCAATGATGTGCAATATTAAGGTCTTTGAAGGTCAATAAAAGTCATTTGAGGCAAAGAGGTGAAATGAACTTTATTTTTATGTGAAATAAACTTCATTTATTCAAAGTGATTACCAAGGTCTTCAAAGTGATTACTATTGATATCAATGCAGTACTCCAATCTCTTTATCACAGATTGTGTAGTATTTCTTATCACTTCGGCACTTATCGAATCACATGCTCTAACAATTCTCTTTTGCATATCTTCAAGCGTAGTTGGAACTTCTTTCTAAACAATGTTTTTCAAGATTCCCCACAAGAAAAAATATATATATAAAAATACGGAAAGAGATAATGAATTGGATTCATAAATAAGTTATAAGTTAAAAATTTTGTTAGAATAAAGTGATACAAGTATTTATGAATCAATTTTCAATGTAAAACGTTGCAGAAAAAAATTACAAATCCTCTGTAAAATATAATATATTTATTCAACGGATTCATAAATAAGTGCAAGTTTTATTAATAAAAACTCTTTATTTACCATCCTAGTTATTTATGAATCAATTTAATGGACCTACGATATGTATCTAGATTGTCGAGAGTCGAGCAATAATAACGCTGATCACAGATCGATCTATCGATCGTTGCACTCTTCGAAGATTTTCATACGTAATATTTCTATAATCGTTCATAGAATTTTCCCTATTTTTCTTTTTAACTCTAATCTTTTTTCTATCTTCCGCTTTTTCTTTTTCTATTTTTTTTCTTTTTTTTTTTTTAAGAATTACTTCCAAACGAAAAGATACACTTAACATCGTTTGGATTTTTTGTTACACCCTATATAGAACTCATCTAACGTGTTCGTGTGTATGAGCTCTAAGAGAAATTGTTTTGCGATTTATCGCGTCAACATGATTTATTATATTTCGTTCGAATTTTCGATGATGTTTTTCTTAACAGATCTTAATAACATTCGAGAGGCAGAATGTGATAAATTGAATAGATTAAAGAATAACAGATAAGCTAACAGGTAAATCGTAGTATATCGCTATGAATGAACGATCAATTTTTAAATTGATGTCTGTACGTTTACGTTATCACAGCATTTCATTATGGATTTTCTTTCTCTTAGTCTTTTTTCTTTTTCTTTTTTTTACATAGAATTTAATAGAACGTATGTATGCCTATATCGTAAAGTTGGAGTATCATAGAAAGTTTGCAAATAAATTTGGGAACTTTACTAAACGTATTTAATTATTTATTTGATTATATACTTTATTCGCATTATGCAAGCACAAGCTGATCGCTTTATTTAAAATATGTTGCAAAATTAATAATTCTTTTATTTGTACTTATACACACACGCGCGCGCGCGCACACACACACATATTTATCTTATGTATAATGTAACGGATTAAATATGTATTTGTTACATTATTATATTTTTTCTTGTAAAATAATTCTTTTCTTCTTCTTTTTTTCTTTAATTTTATTTCAGTTAACTCCGTTAACGCGGATTAATAATTTCTTTTTATTGTTTCGAAATTTCACAAAAATGATAAAGGCAACGATTATTATAATCATTAACGCATACGTGTGCGTGCATGTGTGTTATGTGTGTGTGGATATATAGGAGCTTTATCTGTTTGACCTACACTGACGCGTTTTACTTTAAAAGCACGTCGTAAGCACGCAGATAACTAACACGTAGGAAATGCAATTAGCTTGGATAATATCGATTACGCTTCAAGAACTCTACTGTTCTCCTTCTCAACGATTTACGAGCTTGTATATTCGATTTAATTGAATCGTTCTATACAATACTACCATTCGTGATGACTTTATTATATAATAGCGAATTAGAAATTAATATTAATGAACGTTGCGTTATTATATGAAACGAAAGTACGATTCGAATACATATTCTAACTCATAACAAATTCTAA
>OU964970.1:691180-696180 GCA_918808275.2 Dolichovespula sylvestris | reverse complement strand
CATCTCTCTCTCTCTCTCTCTCTCTCTCTCTCTCTCTCTCTCTCTCTCTCTCTCTCTCTCTCTCTCTCTCTCTGTCATTTGATACACCGGCTGTGCCTACGCAATATCTCGACTATAACGGAGAAAGTGTGTTTAAGTGAGATAGACAGAGAAAAACGACATAATTTTATTTTTAAGATACATAATATAGCGTGTAAGTCTTGTGAAAAGCAAGTGTTATATTAAATGAAAAAGAAAAAAGAGAAAGAAGAAAGAAAACAAAGAGAAAAAAAAGAGAAATACAAACAATATCGTCGTATCGATAATTCATCCTTTATGTTGAGATTAGGGATATAGAGGATTAGGCGTTTAATTGGGTATGAATTTTTTAATGAAATTTTATCGTTCCAATATTATTTCCAATTATTATATGGAATATTTGTGTCAGACGTCGGATAAACGTCGAAATGATTTGGATCGAATATTAAACGTTTTAGGTAATTGTTAGAAAATAATTTTTTAACGGTGTTAAACGGTTTATAAGTTTTACGTAAACCTGTGCGAGAGAGAGAGAGAGAGAGAGAGAGAGAGAGAGAGAGAGAGAGAGAGAGAGAAGAAAAAAGAAAGAAAAAAAATTCGTTCGGCAGAATTATTACAAAGTTGTAGCGATAAAAGATTAAATGAAGTTAAATTATTTTCACAAGTATCTCGAATATCTTGATAATTGTTATTACTGAGAATGAACAAGAATTATAGAAGAGCTCTCTTTCTCTCTCTCTCTCTCTCTCTCTCTCTCTCTCTCTCTCTCTCTCTCTTTCTCTCTGTCTGTCTGTCAATCTGTCTGTCAGATTGTCTTTCTCTCTTTCTCTTTTATTCAATTTATTTTTCTACTACTTTCAAATGTAAAATATACACAACGTTATAAAAATGTAGTACGAGATTACGAGTTTCGGGTGATTGAAAGGAATAAAGAGAGAGAGAGAGAGAGAGAGAGAGAGAGAGAGAGAGAGAGAGAGAGAGAAAGAGAGAAAGAGAGAGACAGACAGACAGAAAAATGGTATAATCTTCGCTCGCGTCCCCATTTTCAGTACGTTAGTAGCAATCCCAATTTTTTTTCCTTCTTTCCTATTTTATTTTATTTATTTTTTTCCACTTTCAACATCATACCTTTCCGACGGACGAGCACTTTATATCTATATTTCTCTTTCATAGAGTTAAAAAGTCCGGAGGTTTTTAGCCGTACCAGAAACAGGCGAAGTCTAATATTACGAAGCTGGACCAGTAACACCGGCAAGAATTCATTTTTCTCGATAGGAAAAAAAGTGAGTGAGAGAGAGAGAGAGAGAGAGAGAGAGAGAGAGAGAGAGAGAGAGAAAGAGAAAATTGGCTTGTTACTTTCTTTCCCTTTTTTGTATGATACTTTTTTCCTGTTACCCTCTACCTTCTCCCCCGCCCCTCTTTATCATTCTGTTCTTTTATCCATGAAAATGGAGTTATTAAACGCACGTCGATATGTAGCCTCAAATAATCGATCTGTATATCGTAACGTTTTTACAATACCTTACAAGCTCTTTTTACAAGGACTATTCTTTCCTTTCTCTATTTCTTTTGTTCTTTTTCGAACGTACATATTATTTATTCGATTGATGTCGATATTTAAATTGTTGGTAAAAAAGGATTTCATATGCATTAAAGAAAATTCAATTCATTATTTACTTACGTAAATGCAAGTCGAATGACATTACAAAAAATAAAAAAAAATAAAAATAGTAAAAGTGTTATCAGATATTGTTTACCATATCCATCGTTAAACAATAATAATCAACACTATCTATTAATAGAACCATTAATTTCTATTATCATTATTACCGTTATTAGACTTACTACAATTATTAAACATACTAATTCATATGTAATTATTTTATTATATTTATTAAAATTTTTTATTATAAATATATATATTATTTTTTCTATTATATTTATTTATATTATTTATTTCATAAAATTCATTAAAATTATTAAGATTTTCGTTTTATACTGTCATATTGTTTATTACCGATCGTATAAACAAAAATCCAAACTATCGATTAATACGAACATAAATTTCAATTTATTCATATTTGCTACTTCCCTCCCCTCCCCTCCTCTCTTAACATACTAACTTTTTAATATACACCATTAAAATGTTCGTATCATTTCGTTCTATTTCCTTTTTTATATACCCATAGTAATCGTTATCGCTGACGAGTTATCATGTAAAATGATCCAACGAATGAAATGATATAGAGAAATACAACAGCGAAGAAGACAACAGAGAAGAGAAAGGAATGCAACGATATTAAGATTTTCGAGAAGGAAATATAAAGAAGAAGAAGTAGAAGAAGAAGATAATGATGATGATGAAGAATAAGGGGGCCAAGAGGAGGCAGGAGGACGAGGTGGTGGGAGGATAGGGAAGGATAAGAGGAAGGGGAAAGGGGGAAATAAAAGAAGAGCTTACCAAGTACGGTGAGGGTGATGTCACCTTCCAAGATCGTCGTATCGTTTCTCGCTTGACAGGAATAACGTCCGGCGTCCGAGGATCTAACCTCCTGCGTGTAAATCGTTTGATTCGCGCTCTCCGGATAAAGGATAAAATGGCTCTCACCACCTGGCCAAGGATAAGCCCTATTATCCTTGTACCTGGAACATGTGAAATAAGAAAAAAAAAATATATAAGAATTACGATAAGATTTTATTATCGTTTCAAAATGAAATCTCAGACCTACGTTTATAAATATATATTTTAATATTTTAATATTTAATCTCTCTTAAGTTTAAATATACATAATAAATGACGCCGGATATGCGTGTTTGACGTGACATCCAATTGGAAGTATTTATTTTTAATTATGTAAATGAGGGGTTATAGTTCTTTTTTTATTATCATCTTGTTCGATCATAATGATTAATCGTAGGAAAAGTCGAGAAATATCGTATTATAGAAAGTTTCATGTCTACCGGAGATTATGATTTCATTAGATTAATATATATAATTAGGAATGATCGATTAATCGATCACTTGAAAAATAATATGTGATGTCCCATTGAATTAGAACGCTTCGATTAAAACGATATTTGAGGTATTCCAAGTTAATTGGGATTAATTAATTATATATATATATATATATATATATATATATATTATATAATACATTAAACACGTCATATAAATAAAATCTAAGATAGTAATAAACATATAATATCATTAAGCGCCAAAAATGATGATCTTTATATACTAACTAATAATACAAAATAATAATAATAATAATAATAATAATAATAATAATAATAATAATAATAATAATAATAATAATAATAATAATAATAATAATAATAATAATAATAATAATATTGACAAGATCAACAAGATTTATTTTTTGTAAAGAAAAAAGGAAAATAAAAGTAGAAAATACACACACGCACAAATTGACAATAGATTAATCGACAATGGTTTTGTTATAATGGTTCGAGTAGACGAATGGTTAGCATCGAATCGTCGAACGAATTTATGTCTTCAGGTAGATACCTACATCTACGCAGAATAATGTAGCGTGTAACTCGCCAGAGAAGAGAAACTTTCCGATAACGAGAGCGACGTCGAAGGCATTTCTCTTCCTTGTTCCTCCATTTTATTTATTTCTTTCTTTCTCTCTCTCTCTCTCTCTCTCTCTCTCTCTCTTTATCTCTCGCTTGCACACTTCTACTACTCGCTTAACGTGGCTTCGTTACGGTCGATTGTCAAAGAACGCGGAAAATGGGAAATGTCGAGCGAAAGGGACGATATTGTGCTAGGATGCTCCGTTATTGAGTGAAGGATAAAGAGAAGAAGAGGGAGAGGGAGAAAGAGAGGGGGGAGAAGGAAGGAGATATCACGGTATCCTGCTATCTTTCGTAAGAAGGATCGAATCTCGCTGAAGAGTAACTTTGATGATCGCTTTAGGACGACAAAAGAAAGGAAAGGAAAAAAAAAATATATATATATTTATATATACATATATCTACATTAAAATATTTATAAGTAATACGTTATTATTCTCTTTTTTTGTTTGCAAATATATTATTTGCTATTAGAAAATATTATGAACAAAAGATCAACGATTTAGGTGTAAAATATTTTCGTACAAATGAAAAAATATTATTTTGCGAACAGGTTAGATTTTATAATAATAGTATTACTAATGAATTACATTAACGCAATCGTTCGTAAAAGAAGAAAAAAAAGAAAAAACAAAAAAAAATAAAATAAAAGCTAAATAAAAAAAGAACAAAGTAATAAACAAAAACAAAATGCTCCTCTGGTATTGACACCGTAGAATCTTATTTTATCTTATTTGAATTAACTTCTATAAAGTAACTATGAGCATATATATAAAATAAAATATAATTAATATACTATAATTATTCATTATATATATACATAATTAAATAATAAATTAAATACATCGAAAGAAAAATCGATTGATATGACGGCGATTAGTACTCAATTAATTCTGAATATAATAAAGAGTGTTTAGAACAATTTGAAATCAATTAGGAGTAAAACGTAGGAAACGTGGGAGTCGATATATCAGCTACTATTATCGATTTTGCAATTTTCTATAGAACATCCAATGCGATGGTAATAGGAGATTGTATTCCTCGATCTCTGTCAAACATTAACGAGCGCCGAAGAGTATCCGTAAGCCGAATTAATTGCTCAAATCTCTAATGATTCTCACCTTCTAATCGATTATATAACATGTTTAATTTTAATCGTTATATCATAAACGAGATATATCATTACACTTTCATTTTCATTTTTATTAATGATTTTAATGCAATTTCATCTGCATAAAATCAATTAAAATACTTTTATATAAATAAATAAATATTTAAATAAATAAAAAAATAAATACATTTTTGTTTATTATTATTTTGATATTTCTCTTTATATATAATTACAAATATTATTCAAAAATATATATAAAATATTATAGGTA
>OU964970.1:678680-681180 GCA_918808275.2 Dolichovespula sylvestris | reverse complement strand
TATGTATGTACTTTATGTACTTACTTGACTTGCTTAGTCAAATGTGAATTTCCTTTCTTTTTTCCCCTCTTCTTTATCTGTTTTTTTTTGTGCGAATCAATTATTAAAAATAAATTCGATAAATATTTCAATCGTTCTATTGGCGATAAATTCACCAAGATCTCTCTCTCTCTCTCTCTCTCTCTCTCTCTCTCTCTCTCTCTCTCTCTCCCTCTCTCTCTTTCCCTCTCGAAATGACGCTTAATTAAAATTAAAAAATTCAATTTGTCATTTACAAGTGACATCTCGCATTTTGTGCAAATTGATTGTTCGAAAGAAAAGAAAAGAGAAAAAAAGCAAATTTGATGAATGTTAAAATTCGTTTTAGAATGAATTCATACAATTGTCTCCAAATGACACGAAATTAAAATTAGAAAATTCAGATCACCATTTAAAGCAATGTATCGCATTTTATATGGATCGATAATTTAAAGAAAGAAAACATTCGATATATATTAAAATCGTCTTATGACGAATTCATAAAAGTTTTTACGAATGACACGAAATTAAAATTAGAAAATTCAATTTAACATTTAAAGGAATGTATCGCATTTTATATGGATCGATTATTTAAAGAAAGAAAAGATTTGATAAATATTATAATTGTCTTACAATAAATTCATAAATTCTATTACTAATTACATGAAATTAAAATCAATAAATTCAATTTGCCATTTAAACTAATGTATCGCATTTTGTACAGGTCGATTATTCGAAAAGAAGAAAAAAATTCGTTAAATATTAAAATCGTCTTACGATAAATTCATAAAAGTTTCTACGAATGACACGAAATTAAAATCAGAGAATTCAATTTGCCATTTCAACTAATGTATCGTATATTTAATGCGCGGACCGATTATTTAAAAGAAGAAAAGAATTCGATAAATATTGAAATCGTCTTACGATAAATTACGTGAAAGTTTCGTATAAGTACGAATCGGTAAAAAATAAAAATAAAATCAAACTTTATAGAATTCGATTAGCCCGATTATCGATTATTGAAATATAAATTCGACAAATATATTTATTAATCGTGTTATTGCTATTTTTAATTATTTATTTATTTATTCATTCTTTTTATTATTTATTTATTTACAACGAATTCGTGAAAGTTTTCCTGAACTAATGGGAAATAAAAAAAAAAGAATAATGGATGTAAAATTCAATTAGCCATTTAAACAAAGTGTATCACGTTTCTCAATTAATCAAATTACTCGTTAGAACGAATTGTAGAGATAAATCTCTAGAGTATCGAAGTATCGCTATCGCTATGTCATTGCGAGGAGATATATGTGTAACCACCGTAGCTACCAAGCTATGAGAAACGCAGAGAAAATATTCCCTCAAGCATAACGTTCTTGCTGTCTCTCTCTCTCTCTCTCTCTCTCTCTCTCTCTCTCTCTCTCTCTCTCTCTCTCTCTCTCTCTCTCTTCCTATCTATCTATCTCTATATCTCGCCACTCTTCTTCTCTCGTATTCTTGCTTAGAGAATCTCGTCGACGATAATTTCTCTGGATTCTCCGGTTCTGTCGAGTTACATAATAGTTAATTAATTAACCATGAACGTATCTCTACCGTAAATATTTTATTATTTTTGTTTATTATTATTATTATTATTATTATTATTATTATTATTATTATTATTATTATTATTATCAATATTATTATTTATTTATTTATTTGTTTATTTAATTATTTATCATTTTCAAGATATAGGATAGTAAACATAACATACTTAGTAGCATAGTAATAACCTACGAATTTTCGCTCTACACGATGGTTAATTAATTAATCCATGAACCGTATGACTCTATTCTAAATAATGCTCGAGGGAGTCGAACGATATTTCTCCTATTTTTTATTTGGTTTCATTAATTAAGTAATTAAAAAAATTATTTATTTATTTATTTGTCATTATTAAAAGATAGAACAGCCAAATATATTTAATATAGCAGAATAATGATCTACGAATATTCTCACTTTTCACGGATAGTTAATTAATTAATCACGTTCTTGTTATTATTCTAAATATTTTCGTAACGCTCCTACGATATTATTCTTATTATTTATTTGTTCCTTTTTACTTTGTCTCTTTCTTCCTTTTCTTATTTTTTTCTTTTTCTTTTTGTTTTGTTTCATTTATCATTGCCGAGAGATAGATATAGCATACGTGATCAGTGGCATAATAACCATCTACGAATTTTTTAACTGCGCGATAATTAATCAATTAAACCATCTAACATATTATTATCGTTTAACATTAGCGAGACACCCATGAACAATATATTTCTTATATATATATATATATATATATATATATATATATATATATATGTACTTATTTATTTTAATTTTTCTCGTTTTATTTAACATTGCCGAGAGATAGGATGGGAAACATACTCGGTGGCGGAATAACAACCTACGAATTCCCTTCTCTACGGCCACCCGCTTCCCTTCACAC
>OU964970.1:663680-671180 GCA_918808275.2 Dolichovespula sylvestris | reverse complement strand
CTATGGTCGTCCCTGAATATCGATCTGTAAATGCATGATCATTTCTCATGCTAATTTACTTTCCCCCCATTTCTTCTTCCTTCTTATCTCTCATCTTCTTCAATTTTTCAATTATTATTATTATTATTATTATTATTATTATTATTATTATTATTATTATTATTTATTAATTTTCATTTTTAAATTGATTTTTTGTTTAAATTAAACAAACATTTGTAAATTTTATCCGTGAAAAGCTTTTATGTTTGACTTTTGTTTATTTTTTTTATTTTCGAGAAAGGTTGGATTATAAACGATTAAAAATTAATAACCAATAATATATCATTGTCGTAATTATTAGGAAATTTTCATGTAATATAACAATCAAGAAATAAATAACAATTTAGAAATTAATAACAATCATATATTTATATAAATTATATAACGTTCGTTATAATAAGATATAATTTTTCTCTCTGTCTTTATAATTATGGAGTAACATGGCTTCATACACGGTTCGTACTTGTTAAGTTTTAAAATTTTGATCCCTTTTTTTCATCTGCACGTAATTTCTTCATCAATTATAAAAAATATAAGCAACGAAGTGTACCACATGAGACCATTTAAAATTTAGTTAAACGTATGATTAAACTTAAGAGGATGTATGTATCTTATATTAGTATTGGAAAAAAAAGACAAAAAAAGAAAATAACAAAAAGAGAAAAAGTAACCATAGGGGAAAAAAAGAGAATAAAGAAAAACGAAATCAAAGAAAAACAAAATAACAAATAAAGAAAAAGAAATCATTACAAAAAAAAAAGAAAAAAGAAAAAAATGAGTAAACTATCACTTTCTCTGTCTGACTTTCATTCCTTAACATTTCCGATCTTTCTCTATATTACCGGTCGTGCATTTTGTCAAAATTATCTCGTTCTCCTAGAGGAAGGAAAGTAAATTTCTCGAGCGAACGAGCAAGCCATTAGCTTAATGGACCGCTCAAAGGAGATACATATGAATCACGTATTTGTAGTTCGGCGACGAGACTCTCACGGTGTGTCTGCGATTAGATTCACCTTTTTCCTTTTCCTTTTCGTGCCGATTCGAAAATCTCCATTCCGTTCGATGCAAATTAATGTTCAGGTTCCGTTCTTTTTATTCTCAAAGAAGATGAGTGGAGGAGGGGGTGTAGAGAGGAAAGAATCAAAGAGAAGGAGAGAGAGAGATCGCTCTCTTTTAAATATAGACAAAAAAAATAAAAATAAAGAATTATACGATGACTCGACTCATAAAAATGAATCGTACATTCCAGGAACTAGAATAACGTACTAACTTTCATTCGTTTTGTTGTGCTTTTTATATATAAGAACAAAAATAAAAATAAATATAAAGGAAATTATAAAATATGCGCTACGTTCAGTTCGAGAGCACAAAGGATTCACCTTGACACCGTTAACCCTTTTAATATCTGTTATTTGATTAGTATTTCTTTTTTTTGTTTTTCTTTTTTGTCACACTCTTACGTATGTTTACATGTTCTATAAGCGAGTATCCTAAATGTTCTATGCTTCATAAAATTTCTCTAGGTATCTTAAATATTTAATGCAAGTTAAAAAATTCTTCATACGCTCTATATAGATTCATTTCACCATAAATTCCAAGTATTCGATACATCTTAGACATTCTATAATATAATATATTATATATATATATATATATATATTAAAAATTGTTTATACATCCTACGTGTCATAAAATTTTATCTATCAAATTAGAAATTTTTTTCTAGAAAATTATTTTCTACCTAAATTAAAATTTTCACTATCTTATAAAGTAAATTTTTTTTCACAGATCATACATACATAACTAGAGATAGTTATCACTTTTGACGCGTAGGAATATATATACATACATACATATATACGACGAATAAATGAAGAAAGATAAATGGAAAAAGAAGGATTAAGATTGTCGCGAAAAAGAATAACTTTTGTTGAATAGTCTCGTTTAAGTATTATCGAGGAACAAATCGACGACGAGCTTGAAAATTATCTGGTGTATATATATATTTTTTTTTATTTAAACACTCTTTCAATACATTCCTTCCAAAAAGAGATTCTTCGTAAGTATAATCATAAATGTGTTAATCTTTATTAATATATATATATATATATATATATATATATATATATATATATATATATATATATATATGTCGAAGTTCCTGTAGTAAAAGACTTCCTTTTTTCTCTAATTCTCTCTATGTCTTTCTATCGCCTTTTTAAAGCTTTTTTTTAGGACAGATTCGAGAAATAAACCGAGCGAAAATAATTCGAAGACCATTTACGTATCCAAGCGAATTAGTATTTTCCGATTTTGTCTGATTACACTCGAACGACGACTTGCCGATTATAGAAAATTTTATTGAATTTTATGGTTGGCACGTACGTACTCATGTACATACATTCATATATCTATCCATCCATACATCCAATACATCCATTCATCCATCCATATAGAGGAATATATATATTCCTCTATCCATCGATCTATTCATACATACATACATATATATATATACATGCATACATGTATACATATGTATTACATATGTACTTATATATATGCATGAACGTATAAAACAGAAACATGCATTTTCCTGTTCACTTCCTCATATTAGAGAAGGACGGAAATGGGCCAAACTTCTATAGCAGGATAATCGACCAGGCAAAAGGATTTTTTTTTCTATGGCAAATGCGCGATCAGCTTCTCGTTGGTGCAAAGCTCGTTAGCTCGAATTGTTTCTATCTGTTCGTTACCAATTCTCTCTCTTTCTCTCTTTTCTTTATTTCTTTCTCCCTTTCTCTATTTATATCGCTTTTGTCCGCTTTATACAGTCCAACAATTTCTTCGACTCTCAGCAGATTCGATAAAAATGATCACTTACAATCTCGTAAATATATATATATATACACACACACAATGTATATGGTCATTTATATATATATATATATATATATATATATATATATATATATATATATATGTTAAAACAAGATATCTTTCACTTTTGTAATTAATTATAAATACTTCACCACTTTCAAAGTATGTGTGCGTGTAAATATAGGGCTTTAAAACCCCCGTGGTTTTGATATTATTGATTCCGTTTCGAAATTCCGTCGATTTTATTCATTTTTTAATTATATTTAATTATACTTCATTTTGTTATATTAATTTTCATTAAAAACGAGAACGTAATGATAAAAGAGATTAAAAAAATATCGAAATAATTATTAATATTATTAATGATACGAATCCTTTATGCGTATTCGTAAGCACACGATATCATTTTATTATTCCTTCATCTTCATGATAAAATAAAAAAAAATGTAACGTTAATAATAATTCACTTCCGTTTTATCCATACGTATACCTACTATATGTCCTATTTTAGATAAATTTTATATAACTTATATTAATTATTCGATATAAAGCATTTTCTCTTTGTTTCCTCAGGGGGAACATATTTAAAGAGCCCTCAAGGTGACGTTACTTTTTCTTACTTTGTACGACGAGAGAAGAACTCCCATCTCTCGACACTCTGTAACAGAAAAGAACAGGAAAGAGGGAGAGGGGAGGGAGAGGAGAAGAGGGGGAGTGGGAAAGGGAGAGAGGGAATGGGATAGAGAGAGAGAGGGAAGGAGAAAATATAAGAAGTAGTGGAAGTAGAAGAAGAATAAGAAGAAGAAGCTGCTAAACTTCTCGTCGAAGGACATCACGACATTCGAACGGAACTTTGCCCTTCGATGGAATAATTCATCCTTCGTCATATAATCTGTCATATAATGTGGACGTACTTTGGGATGAAATTGAAACTTAAGATAAATTTATTAAAATTTTTATCTGCTAAAGGAATGTAAGCATAAGGAATTTAACAGAAAAAAAAATTAAATAAAGTAAAAAAGAATATATATATATTCTTATATATAAAGAAAATGGATCCATCATTATTCTAATCATAAGCGTCTGCATAACTCAGTAGGTAGAGCATCAGGCATTTTTTATTGTTTTAATCTTAATTAGATTTGACAGAATTTCATTTAAAAAGTAGGATAAATTTAATTCCAAAATGAAAAAAAAAACATTATATACATATATGATTTTATTATAATTATATGAAAAAGAAAAACTCGATTCACTTGTATAATTTTTATATAGAGAAAAATAATTAGGACAAAAATTTAACAAGTAGATTATTCTGTAAAGTCGTGTACCTGTGTTTGTATGTGAGCGTGTTTAAACTTATATATGTATAATTATACAATACTATACAAATTATCAATAATTTAAAAAAAAACTTATATGCGTATATACTCATACAGATAATTTTATATCAATTATTAAAAGAAAAAAAGGAAAAGAACGAACTCGATTCACCACATAATAATTCTTATAAAAACACTTTAAAAAATTCAAATTATACAGTTTATAAAATTAATTTAACGTTAAAGTTAAGTTAACTTAATAAAATTAACGAATACGAAAATATTCAATAAACAATATACTCCGCGACAAATATATATATATATATATATATATATTTTTTTTTTCTCATGTCAATTCTCATATTCAGAAAAAAAAGAGAAAGAAGTAGGTGAAGGAGGAAAGAAAAGAAGAAAAGATAAGAAAAAGGAGTCCTTGATACGAAGACAAACACTTTTGAACACGAATACGAAATTGTAGATATGTAAATAAAATAGATGTATACAAACTTACATGCATACACACACACACACACACACACACACACACATACATATATATACAGGCAACTCATTAAACTACTCCGTCGGAACGATTCGAATCGTCGAGGAATCGCATTCGCGAGATTTACATGCATCCGTACATACGTACGTACATTACGTACAATGTACTTACTTTCATCCTACATCTAGAGTAGAAGATATCTAACAACATACATATACATGTATACAGATACATACATAAATAAATAAATATATACATACTTCCTACATTTCTACATGCATGTTGTAAAGAAAGAGTAGATGCATTGACCATAAAACGATTCTCGGTGTTGTCGAATCGAGTTCGCCGAGATTCCGACATGTTTTCTTCCATATTCTCTCTCTCTCTCTCTCTCTCTCTCTCTCTCTCTCTCTCTTATTTCTGTTCCATCTATTTACCCTCTTTTTTCTACCCCTACCAACACGTTCATCCTCCTCGTCCCCTCCGATTCTTAGTCTTTAAAAAAGAGACAGAAAATGTAGCTGATGTAAGTAAGGACACGCTGTGTAATCCGTAACGTTTTGTGGTCTTTCGATCTGTTGCTCGAGATTCGTACATACACGCACGCACATACACGCAAACGCATATACACTAATGTACACACAAACGCACGTAAGCATGTAAGCACGTACGCACTTAAAGACGGACGTACACACACACACACACACATTTCTCATTCTCATTAAGGCCGAAATTACGGGCGAACGTGTTTTTCCCCCTGTGCAAAGGGAGCAGAAACGCGTAGCACTTACAAAGCGTATCCGCGTGCTCTCTTACACGGGGCGGCAGAAACGTGACGACTACTACTATTTCTACTACTACTATTACTACTACTACTAATATAATGACGGACAACGACACACTCGGAAACGCACGTAATTGTCGTCTCGAAAAGGAATAATTGGCTTCGACGAGGGTGAACCTTCGTGTGTGAACGAGAAAGAGAAAAAGGAGAGAATGAGAGATATGTTGAGTACTGGACCTTCAAGAGAAAGACAGAAAGATAGATAGAGAGAGAGAGAGAGAGAGAGAGAGAGAGAGAGAGAGAGAGAGAGAGTGAGAGAGAGAAAGATGTATACGTGTAAAAGATTAAAAGTAAAAGATAAAAAAGAGAGAGAGAGAGAGGGAGAGAGAAAGAGAATGTATATGTGTTAAAGAAAAAGAGAAAGATAAAAAGCGAAGGAAAGGTATACTGAAGGGTGAGCTATGGTGAGGGATAGAGTTCGGTGGGTATGAAAGAGTGGGAGGCAGGTGGAGGGAGGCAAGTTGAATGGTACGATCCTGTAAAGACGTCTAATACTTGGAAGCATAGTTAAAACTACTTATTCGATTACGAACACTTTACCGACGTCACGCTTACTGGTCTTATTAGTAAAGAAACACGTATACACGTACATTGGTGTACGTGCATGCATGCGATGTGTGCGTGTGTATGTTTATTCGTGAGTGCGTTTGATGAAAAAGAGAAAAAAGAATCCAAGCAGTCGCGTATTTCAACGTTTGAACACTTTTTCATTCTCCTCTCGAAGGATTCTCGTATCAACTGGGCAGATAGTTATCCAGATGTTGTTTCAGTGAGCTAGCAAAAGGGTTTATTTCGAATGAAATGAGTGAGGTATTTTTCTAGATTACGCTAACGACTAGGTTACAGTTCGATACGGTAGTCTATACCTTTTCTTTATCTATTTTCTTTCGCATTTTTTTGTTTGTTTGACATTCGTTAAAATTTCAAGTCTCGTGTCTTGGTTAAGTTTTGCGCAAGAGAAGTGCTTGCTAGCTTGATAAGGGTTTTGATTGGGATTAAACTACGATAGGAATTAGAAAAAGGATATACGGACATAACGAGAGAGAGAGAGAGAGAGAGAGAGAGAGAGAGAGAGAGAGAGAGAACATATACGAGTAGAATAAATTAATTCCGCTAGAAAGGAATCTTTTTTCCTTTGGATTTTTCTTTATTTTTATTTTTTTTTTTTTTTCTTTATTCTTCCTATTTTTTTCTTAATAACTTCCAAGTAACGTATAACAGGACTGATATTCCGATTTTTGAAATATTTCTTCTCTAAAACATATATATTATTTTAAAAGAAAGGGGAATTAATTAAAAATAATTACTGTGACATCTTATATAATAATTAATATTCCAACTTTAAAAAATATTTTTTCTGTCATTTTAAATGTTTTCACACCAAACAAATATTATCACTTTGGACACACTATTAAATAATTAGGTAATTAATTAAGAAATTAAATAATTAATTATTTAATTAATTAATGTAAAAGTAAATGAAAAAAGATAATTAAATTTGAATTATTAAAAGAAATAATAATTAATAATTTACAGTTATCGACTGATGATATAAACAAGGAAATATAAACAACAAATTTAACATTCTAAATATATATTTTCTACAGAAAAATTATATATATATATATATATACCCTCAGGGTTTGAAGGGGCTTTTCTCGAGGAGCGAACCTAAACCTCTTACAATCCTTTTACAATCTCCTCATCAGTCTCCATATCCTCCGTACCTATGCTTATATTTACATCTAACTTACATTTAACTAAACCTACCTTATAACTAACTTACATTTATCTTACTTACTAGTCAACTTAATATAAACTACTAATCACAAAACAATCAAATAACAACTTAACCTAATTTAACAACTAAAAATTATTAAATATCCAAATTGACTACGCGAGAGAGAGAGAGA
>OU964970.1:651180-661180 GCA_918808275.2 Dolichovespula sylvestris | reverse complement strand
ATCGGATAGATCAGCAAAGGAGAAGAAAGATCGATTGATATCGATCTCTCTCTCTCTCTCTCTCTCTCTCTCTCTCTCTTTCTCTCTCTCTCTCTCTCTCTCTCTCTCTCTCTCTCTCTCTCTTTCTCTCTCTCTCTCTCTCTCTCTCGTTTCCTTTTTTAGAAGGGACATCTAATCGTATCTTGCATTCCGTTTCAACGTGTTCTCTCTCTCTCTCTCCCCCCTCCTTCTCTCTCTCTCTCTCTCTCTCTCTCTCTCTCTCTCTCTCTCTCTCTTTCTCTCTCTCGTACTCCTTAAGAGGTTGAGCGACGGGGGACAAGAGAATTCGTAATCGAGATGGTTCTCGTCGAACGAGCACGACTGGTTTTCTCTTCTCCCGAGCCGGCTCGTTTGTGTTGTCTGTCTAAAAAGAAATAAAGAAGAAAAAGAAGAAGAACAAGAAGAAGAAGAAGAAGAAAGAAAAAAAATATAAGAGAAAGAGGGAGAGAGAGAGAGAGAGAGAGACAGAGAGACAGAGAGAAAGAGACAGAAAGAGATATTGGGTCCTAATGACCGTCGATCCATCGAGGTCATCCGTTCTTATCAGTAGCTTTTACTAATTGCTTCGTCAGGAAACAAGGCAAGGACATAAAAGAAAAAAAAAGAAAGAAAGAGATAGAGAAGGACTGTCTGTAGTGCTACGTCCATGTGTATATATGTGTGTGTCTCTCTGTGTATGTATGTCTATGTGTGGGTGTATAAGAGTGAAAGAGAAAGTAAAAGAGAGAATGGACTGCAACAAATCCTATTCACTTCAACGTCAAATCAGATCCTAATACTCGAGTAGGAACAAATAGCCAGGCTCTTTTGTTATTTGCTCGATAATGCAACGAACAATAGTATGTTATCATTTTGAATAATAATTAATCATTTTTGAATCAACCTATATATGTATATGATATATATAAAATCAATCTATATGTATGTGATTTTCAATCAACTAATTATTGAAATACATTCTATATACAAGAGAGTGATATTATTATTTTATCGAGAAATATTTTCTTTTAATTATTTTCTCATAAGACATATTTACTAATGTCTCTCTCTCTCTCTCTCTCTCTCTCTCTCTCTCTCTCTCTCTCTCTCGCTCTCTCTCTCTATCCCCACCTCCCTTCTTACATTTTTACATATTATTAATTTATTTAGAAAAAAAGATATAACAATAATTAATAGTAACTATTAATTATCGTATTGTTTCATTGATTTGAGAAAATTGATTATTATAATTCAATTAATGTTACAAGATCGATTTAATAAATTTAATACGAATGCATTCATTATCGTAGACTTTTCGAGGATTTATTTTATTCATATGTTCGTTTTATTAAATTGTAACACTGTAATGCTTCATGATCAAATGAGTATAAAAAAAGAAGAGAAGAAAAAAAGAAAAAAAAAGAAAGGGAAACATGTAAAATTCTTTTTTTTCTCCTTTACCAAGTATTTTTAAAATAAATAAATAAATAAATGTATAGAAATGAAAGATAAATAATAGAAAAAAAAACGAAAAAAGAAAAAAACAGTAATTGATACAATATTCTCAGAACATCTAAAAATGACAGTTCGATAGTCAATTGTAAACAATACAAAAGACTTAGAGTACTTCTCGAGTCATTGATTTTTAACCGTGACATTCGACGTAGAAAAGAGTTCAGTGTCGGACGTCGTCCGACTTATACAGTCTCGATAAGAACCCCAACGATCGATTTTCTGCGACTTTATTGTGTATCTGTCGATGAGAATAACTCATTATTCCTAGAAATAATTAATTCTTTTATTAGCACGAGTATTTTATAAACAACCATTTTTTTTTTTAATTCGTAAAGTTTTTTTTTCACCTACTATATATATATATACATATATATATATATATATATATATATATATATATATATATATATACATATATATATATATATATATATATATATAAATATATATTTTACGTTACATTATACTATATATATATATATATATATATATATAATTTTTTTTTTTTAATAATTAAGCAAGTGCTTCTCATTCGTTTTATTAATTTCCACATTTATATTTCTATCTAAAAAAAATATTATTATTGCATAATAAAAATTAATACAATTATTGTAAATAATTCTATTTGTTTCTCTCTTCTTTCCTTTTTTCTTTTTTCTCTTTTTACCTGATGAAAAAGGAATGAAAAGAAAGAAAACAAAAAAGAATCTTTAAGAGAACGTAAGAAAAATGGCGGCTAATAGGGTAAAAAATAATAGAAAAAAAAGACAGAAAAGAGGAAAAACAAAATGATAAAACATTACGTAAGGACTTGTTATTAAAAGGCAACCTTAAGGAAAACCGTAGACACCCCCTTTAATTTTCCTTAATGCGCTCAAGTACGGCACACAATTCGTTCCGTTTATTTTATGTATTTATTTTTTTCTTTTGCTTTTTCGAGAAGAAAAAAAGAAGAAAAAAAGAAAGAAAATGCAAAAAGAAAAGAAAAGGAAATTCGAAATACGAGGAAGCATTGCACGGCAAGTAAATTGGGAGAAACAAGAACACCCTCTCTCTCTCTCTCTCTCTCTCTCTCTCTCTCTCTCTCTCTCTCTCTCTCCTTCTTTCACCCCTATTTTCTCCCTCATCCCTCGACCACCCTCTTCGTGCTGGTTTCTTCTTAATGCAAATACAAAGTATACCGGAACGCGTGCACTCTCCACCATGGTGAAGTGATTTAATTCGTTCCTTCCTTAGCGCACTAAATTACGGAAAATAGTGAAAACCTGAAAGTCGTTTAAGTTTCCATCTAGGTTGTTTCGATTACTATTATTATTTTTTGGCCTTCTTCGTCTTTTTCTTCTTCTTCTTCTTCTTCTTCTGCTTGTCGAATAAAAACATTTATTTAAGAAAAAATAATAATAATAAAAAAGATTAATCGAATTCCAATAAAATGTATGGAAGTTGGGAAAGTGAGAAATAAACAATTTTTACTTATCTAATATTCTCATTATCACTTTTCTATAGAGAAAGACACGTGCAAGTGATCTGCAGGAGATCCTAGATCCGATTTTTGATCTAATTAATTATCTTACTTTTTTCATAAAGATATAAATCAAAAGAAAATAAGTAATTAAAAGAAAATAAAAAAAGAAGAAAAGACAAAAAATAACTGCAATAAAATTTAATATTACGAGATTCTACATTTAAAATAAAAATATATGATACTATTTATACTTTACTCATCACTATCATAATATTTAATATTAATAATAGTTTGGAATAAATTAAAATAAATAAGAAAAAAATATTCTAATAGATACATACAATAAATTATACTCGTAATATAATATATAATTTACTATACTACAATATTATAGTTTGTAAAAACGAAGATGTGTGTGTGCGTGTGTATGACACTTTTTCTTTTTTACTTTCTTGTTTTTTTGTTTTTTCCTTTCAATATTTACATAGACAAAAAAAAGAAAACCTTACGTTTTAATCTTAATTTTTAAATAACAAATAAATTATCTTATTCTCTATCTACCTTATTAATTCTTATTTTTATTCTATATTATATGAGCTTGGTATATTATAGTTGGTATATTATAGAAAGTATTTGAACACTTGCCATGAAATTCTTTATTAATTATAATAAGTATATTATAGAACACTTACCGACATATTATTAACATTGGATGGAGGTATGACTATCCAGATTATATAGATATAGTTTCAAGCAAATCGAAATATGTATACAATAGTTATGATTTATTTCTTACAAACATAAAGATTGCTGAAGCCACAAAAGTATTTGAACAGGTAACTTTTGAGCCTTTAATATTTAGTAGGACCACCTTTGGCACAAATAACATCTTTTAAGCGATTATGCATACTCTTTACTAATTTTTCTGTAACACTTAGTGATATAGAACTCCATATTTCGAGTATTTTGTTTTTTAAACTTGTTTTTGATTTTATATCAAATTTTTGTAATTCCTTTCCTATTGTTGCCTATAGATGTTCAATCGGATTAATATCATGGCTTTGTGGTGATGTGACTAATATGTGAGGAGCATTGTATATACTCCATTCCTTAAAAATTCCTGCGGTATGTTTAGGATCATTATCCTGTTGAAAGTAAAAATCTTCGTAAATACCCAATTTTCTTGCACTTTCCTCTAAATTTTGTTTAAAATGTTCAAATATTTTGTATTTATCCATTGTTCCTTCTAAGAAGATCAAATTCCCAGTACCACTTGCCGCCATACACCTCCAGATCATAATTAAGCCACCCCCGTGTTTTACCGTACCATACAAGTTTTTCACTTCCATATCTGTATTTGCTTGTCTCCAAACAAACTTACGTTCGTCTGACCCAAAAACGTTAAATTTCGATTCATCTGAAGATATTACTTTATTCTAGAAAGAATCATCTTTGCCAATAAATTCTTTGGCGAATTTTAATCTTTTCTTCTTATTAATATCACTAATGTATTGCTTCTTTCTGGGAACCCTGACATGAAAACCATTTTTACGTAGCACTCTTCTACATAATTCTGGATGTACATCTTTCTTGAAGTTCTAGTTAACTATCGTTGCAAATTCTGCAGCAGGAATCCTTGGATTTTTTTTTATTTCACGGATCAAAGCTCTTTCTTCTCGTTCCGTTAATTTCTTTGGTCGACCTGAACGGTATTTATTTTTTATAATTCCTTCAGATTTCGATTTTTTAATAATGTAATGTATCGTAGATCTATTTATATTTAATAATTTACTTATTTCACTGTTTGTCTTTCCTTCTTTGCGCCACTTGACAATTAATATTCTCTTACTTTCAAAAATTTCAGGTCTTTTCGAATACATGATCAATATCGTAATATTTCACCACGAATACTGCACTGTGACTAACAAATGTACATAAAACAATAACTAACGACAATCAATGTTTACAATTAGTACCGAGAAAACTTTGTTTACGTTAATTCTTGACCTTAGTTCGATGTGTTCAAACACTTTTGTGGCTTCAGCAATCGTTACGTTTGTAAGAAATAAATCATAACTATTGTATATATATTTCAATTTGCTTGAAATTACACACACACACACCTAAATATTCAAAGCAAGTTTTAATTGAATCTATTTATTTCTTATTCGCGTTCGAGTTCTAGAAAACATAATTGCGAATAATCACAATCGAACCAAAATCGTATTCGCGGAACAATGCATATGTAATGGAAGTACTGCCTGTTGGGTGACCGCGCGATAAATTTATGCTACCTCTCGTCAAGACGGCAATAAAGCGATCGATTCTACGAGGCCACGTTTTCCTAGCGCCTTTTCAGGGAAAAGCCCCTATGAGACGAGTTCATGGAAGTCCTTATGGAAAATCAATATACCGGGATGCTTAATACTTACGTACCTAAGTTTACACGTATACACAAAACCTAAAATACACAACCACACACACAAACTAACTTAAATATACATATATGTATGTATGTATGTATGTATGAATACAAGTTGACACTGAATGAATATATACAAGTTGACACACCTGCTGCGTTAGTGAAGACATTTCTGGGAAGCTTGTCCCTTACTGATCAACCAAAATAACTTTTCTCTTATATTTCCTTTTTAGATATTGATATTATATCGATCAAAATGTGATTTATATTTTCAATGAAATAATCCCCTACGTGTGTATTATATATATATATATATATATATATATATATATATATATAGGATATAATGATTATATAAAATAATAATCTATAGTATTATTTACTTTCTACCAATTACTTTTAATATTATACATAAAATATAATACGAACTATTTATTCAACAAGATATATAATCATATCATTCATATTTAATAAATATTAAATGTTATATATTCTAATATACACAAAATCTTTATATCTAGTACTAATATCTATTTTATTAAAATTTCTTACTACATTAAATTAATTTTATATATTTAATATAATATTATACATATAATCTTATAAATATATATATATATATATATATATATATATATATAATATAAGATTATAAATATATATTATTTATATTGGTAGTAGACTCACATGTCTTCTGAATAAAACAACAAATACTAAAACCTTTTGCGTATGTACCAGATGGTATACCACCATAGTTATAACAATGAATTATGTATTATTTATATTTTTATAAATATATATATTGTTTCCATATTAATCATAAATAAAAATATATATATATACCAGTATTATAATCTAATACATATGTTTTGTAAAACTCTAGTTAAGTTAAGAAAATAAAAAACTGCAAATCATTCTCAATAGGAGTGCGAAAATAGAGAGACCGATTTAAACGTGTTGTTTATTCTGATCCTCGGCATGAATTGACTACAACGAAAAGCAAGTGACGACATGAGATCGTTATAAGTGAGAGAGAGACTTAATCCGTTTGAGAGAAACGACGTTCGACAAGTAAAAGACAATAATGCGCGGGAACGTATACATAAGTATGAGATGTTGGAAAGTGTGCTAGAAAGAGAAGCTGACATCAAAATAAATATATATATCTTCACAATGGATAAATCATAGATATGTCAAAATAATACACCTTATACATACATACATACATACATACATACATACATACATTCATACATACATATATACATATACATATATATATATATATATATATATATATATATATATAATATACACATATACATATATAATACAATAAGAAATATACAAAAATTTCGTACGAGATTAAATTAATTTTATATTTATTATAAATATATATATATAACCAAATTTCAATACATTTATTATTAATATTTAATACAATAGTAATTGGTATAATAAATGGAGAGAAATGGAGAGAGCGAAAGAAAGAGAAAGAGAGAGAGAGAGAGAGAGAGAGAGAGAGAGAGAAGAGTGAATATATTATATATTTATCACTATATATATTATTACTATTAAATATAATAGTAATAATTTTATACACACACACACACACACAAATAATCTAAAGCTGTATGTATTTCCTTGAAAATTGTAACCTTATATGTTTGTTTCTTTATTTATATACAGAAGGTATAAAAAAAATATATACATAAACATATATATATCTGTTCAATGCATTACTTGAATTGAAGAGAGAAAGATTTATCCGGACGATCTATCGAATACAATAATAAAATAAAAAAATAAATAAAAAAAAAAGGTATACTCGTTCGAAAATCCAATTTGATCGTAAAGAAGTGCAGTGAAACGGTAAGACAGATAAATTTTGCCATTGCAGGAGAAATATGAAGAAAGAGCTAAGGTAGAAGAGAGAGGGAGAGAGAGAGAGAGAAAGAACTGAAGCGTGTATACAAATGTGTTCACGCTTAAAAAGAAAAATAAGAAGAGCAAAAATAAAAGAAAAGAAAAAAAAAGAAACAGGAAGAGCAGAAGGATGAGCAAGAGATAGAGAAGAGGTAAAGAGAGAGAGAAAGGGGTAAGAGGAGTAACAGTAGGAGGAAGAGTTGAGGGATAGAAGAGGGCTAGGAAGAGATCGGAAAAATCCTCTTACGGCGTTTTAACGATTCGGTTCACCGAAGCATGTTGAGAAGAACTCATAGGCGATAGAAGGAAAGAACTTGAAAGAGAAATCTTCTGTGCGGACAGATGATAAAAGAGAACGGAAGGATCGCGAAAAGAAAGAGAGTGAAAGAGTGAGGGAGAGAGAGAGAGAGAAAGAGAGAAATTTCGATGCATTTTCTCGATAGCAAAAGAAGAACTTTTACCTCATGCTCTGAGAAAGATGAAATCAAAGAGAGAGGGGGAGAGGGAGGGAGAGAGAGAAAGAGAGTTCACGCTTCTCTTTTAAAAATTCTTTTTCACCGCATTTGTAATTTCCACGAGGAATATACACGCCATCAATCTAACTAGAACACTCGGATCACGTTTGAACGATTTAGAAAAAGAGAAAAAAATAATGATTTTATATGACTTCGTTTATTATTAGAATATTTGAAAGACGTTATTATATTTACAGTTTTATTATTTTTCTTTTCTTTATATATATACGAATTGAAATTATGTATGAGAAAAAAATAAACAAAAACTGAAAATAATCTTGTAATGTTAGTTAGGAATTGAAATAAGTTGAAGTAAAAATAATGACGAATGATGTTAGTTATTGGATAGAATATATTTTTACTTAGATAGAATAAAAATGAAAAATTAAAATAATTTTGTAACGAGATAAATTTGTCGCTCCAAAATAATAAGAAAGAAATTGAAATAAAAGTGACGTTCTTTTTTCTAATTGATATCGAACATTCGTGAAAAGAAAGAAAAAAATTGCAAATAATGTTGTAGTTACAAAAATAAAATTGAACTACAAAAATAAAAAATAAGATTGAAAAAGGTCAAATAAAAACGTTCGAATCGAGAGATTGATATACTCGCGAAGAAAGAGATTCCGCTTATCATTTATGATTTTCAAATAATCGCCAATTAAATTTTCCTTCTTTCTCGCATATATTTCCTTCCATTTTATTTCAAACGGAAAAGATTCTTAATATCCTTTCATACCCTCTCTAATTCCTACTTGCCATACTTCGTAATGCTCTCATTTATATTTTTATTTAAAAAAAAAACGTCGTTGTCTTTTAACGTTTTCTTCAATAAATTCAAATGTGTGTATGTGTGCAAATGTGAGTGTATTACATTTCATTAAAATTAATGAATACGTCAAATATCGAATTTAATTTTGTTACCTATCGATTACATCTATATATACAACTGTTTTTTTTATAATTATTAACAAAAGAAATAAATAAATATAATATAATAAATCTAATCTCTTCGTATTCGGTTTATCATTAATGATAATAATCATGTAATTATTGCTATTTAAATATTCGTAAAAACACGACGAATATAAACGTCGATTATTAATGTTTCATTTATAAAATTAAAGATAATTAAAATTATTAAACACGTTATAGATAAAATGATACATACATACATACAAATATATATACACATATATATACATATATATATAATTTATTCGTTTTATTTATGTTCATTCAATCCAATAAATTAAATGTTTATAATTAACATACATATAATTAACATTTAATTTCTAGAATTAGGTAATTTATTTTAAATTTCTCACAGATTATATATATATATATATATATATATATATATATATGTATGTATATATATATATATTATATATTTATTTATTTATTTATTTATTTATTTATTTATTAAGCAAATATAACGAAACGTATGAATCTTTTTTTTTTAGAAGAAGATGATGTATTCGACAAAGAAAAATAATCGATATCAAATTTATGTTCTGATCTATTGAAGGAAAGAGAAAAAATGTAAAAAAATTTGTTTCTATTTCTTCTTCTGTTCTATTTACTTTTTCTTTAAAGATTCCCCACGGTGAAATGCACATCCCGCGATAAAATTTCCATTTATCTCTTGAAACGAATCGAACTCCTTTTAAACACATCGTTCCCATCCGCGCGAACATAATCCTTACGATAAATCTATATCAAAAGTTGCGCGCCTTGAGAATAGCAAGCAAGTGAGCAAGTATGCGAGCGAGCAAGCAAGCGAGCAGAAAAGAGAGGGCCTACTTCGAGCCTCTTCATAAATTCAAACCCCTTTCTACTTCTACCTCTCTCTTTTCTCTTTTTTCTCTCTTTTTTTTTTTTCTTTTTCTTTTCTTTTTATTACATCTTGCGGTAGTCTTGTAGTATCTAGATCGTACAGAGACTCCTTTCCCTTACTCTCACCCCAACATCCCTCCTCCCCTTACCGCCCTTTCCCTCTTCTCTCTTCTCCCTTCGAAATAACGATCGAAAGCGTGCAAAGGAAGAGAAAAACGTTGGACTGACTCTAAGCTCGAAAAGCTGGACGCCATACTTCAAAGTGCTAACGTGTAAGGTAAAGAAAGGATTTCCGCCTTT
>OU964970.1:631180-648680 GCA_918808275.2 Dolichovespula sylvestris | reverse complement strand
ATGTATCTATATATCTATATATCTATATATCTCTCTCGTTCAAAGAATAAATACAAGTCTAAGCTCACGTCAAGGCACTTAAGTGGATGAAGTAGTAACTAGCTATTAGAACTTGCCAAAAATTTCGAATTAGGAAAGACTTTTTGTTATTATTTTATCTCCGTGTATACATGTATGTGCGTGTGTGTGTTGCGCGCAAGCGCCCATATTGGTTTAATGGGTATGATTAGTCGAAGATCATACCACTTCTCGTAACATTCTTTTTTATTTCCACTTTCTTTTTTTTTCCTAGAGATGTACCTTTTATTCTTCTTCAATTCTTTCTCGATCACGAACCGGAGAAACGACAATTAACAACGTCGTTCTATTTCGTAATCGTAAATAAATATAAAAAGTATGAGAAAATTATTAGACCAAAAATTATTAGTATTAGAAAATTATTAATCTAATTTGTTATACGTACATTTTCGAATAATAAAATAAATTTTATTAATAGATCCAAGTGTTGACAAGTTGATTTCTCTTCGGTAGCATATAAGTATTAATTTCTTTCTTTTCTTTTTTTCTTCTTCTTTTAATTTAATTTCATTCAATTCGATAAGAAAAAGTAATCATTACGAATGTCGAAATTTTTTGATGTTTGATTTAATCTTACAAAAAGAAGATAGGAAAAGATATCAATTCAATTCGATATACGATCACGAAGACGTCAGTTCGTAATATCTTAAATGGCTCATAAATGATCGGTAATGAACCAAAAAAAGAAGATCAAGCTTTTGTTACAAAAGTTTTGATATTAATATTAATTCATGAATACATAAGATCTTATGATATACATATTTAAAGATGTCGACCGATTTACATGTATTATTCTGATCAAATTGAATATTCTATGATAGAATACGAGAAAAAAGAAAAGTTAAGTGCAATTTAAGAATTCAACGGAAGAAACGAGGGCGATAAATTTTTACGATGGATTTATCCATGAATCGATGAATTAATATCCAAAGATGAAGGCCCGAAGATTTCCGATTAAGATGAAAATCCGTGAAAATCCATCGCCAGCACACACGTGAAATTCGAGAAAGTGAACGTTTCGAGACTAATTGGCATCGAAAGTTTATTTAGAACACCTAACTTATTTTCGAAGAAACGGGACTCATGCTCAGCTACTTCATTGACCATGTCAAATTCTAATCATCTGATCCTTCGGAGAAATTTACTTTCGATAAGAAGAGGAAGAAATTAGAAGAGGAAACAATACAATGGAAAAAAATAGATCTTTTTTTCTTATATTAAATATAATATTAAAATAAAAGAAGAAACAATAATATGGGAAAAAAATTCTTTTATTCTTATATTAAATATAAAATAAAAATAAAAATAAAAATAAAAGAGCAAAGAGAATGATTCTTTTTTGCAATAAAAAATTATACTTTTACCTTGAGATTTTACGTAAATACATATACAAATTCTACAAAGGAGATAAAAATCAAAAGAAAAGAAAAATGTGTTTGTGACAAACATTATACTTCTGCTTTTAAATTAAAAAAAATATATACATATATACGTAGAAATTTTACAATAAAAAGGAGAGAAGATAACATATATATAGGTATATATATTTTTACTGAAAAAATAAAAAAATAAAACAAAAAAGACTGTAGTTCAAGCTTATATTAAAAAAAGAAAAAAAAATTAAAACAGAAAAAGCATTCTTTTCGACTCGTTTTTTTGGTTTTTCTTTTTTCCTTTTTTTTTTTTAAGTACTGCAGCTAAATCCATATAAAAATTCATGATAATGATCAAAAACACTTTTTTTCTACTTTGCTTTCAAAAGGAACAGTATCAAAGAGAAGAGATAAAAGAACACACATGCACACCCACGCGCACTCGCTCGCACACACACATAGCCATATACAAAAGAAAAAGAAAACGAGAACAAATGGTTGAACAAGAAACGAACGCGAGAAAATCGTTTTCGAGAGACGCGAATATTCTTTTCTTTTACATTGGAATTCTTTGTTCGGTACACCCTTTGTGTCGAGGCCCACAGCTCTTTAACGAGAGAGTGATGGAGGGAGGAAGAGAGAAAGAGAACTCTCGTTGCATATATATATATAAATTTCATAGTCGACTAGTCTACAATGCGTCTAATTGGATCGAAAAGATTCTTATGTATCTCTATGTGAAAGAAAGATACAAAAAAAATGAAAAAAATGGAGAAGAGAAAGAATTAAATAGAGTAAAGAGCAATGATAAGAAACATTACGATAACACGTTGACTGCCACGCTAGTTATCAAGAAAATCTCCGTCAAGTCCACGCGCGCTGCTATACTGCGCTACACAACAATACCGGTGTATGAAGGTACTGTGTCAATAGTTACTTATTGTGTAGTAACATATTATTACGTTTAGAAAGAAATTCTTATCCTATGGTAAGGATAATCTTATTTGGAAGATAATTGAGGGTTTTTTGTTTCTTATCTTCTTATTACAAAAGATGAGTACGTCTAGAACGAAATGTTCCACGACATGCATTTAGTTGAACATTTTTTTCAAGATTGAAGTATCTAAGAAAGCGTGTGAGATTCGAAAATTATTTCTTCTTTATCAAATATTTTTTCAGTAGTAACGAATAGTTAAAATTTCTTTGTGTTATAATTTTTTCCCTAATTTTTTGTGATGCCAAAAAGAAAAATGGAAGAATTATCTTTTAAAAAATCATGTAGTAGTAAAGAAGCCTGTTACGAAGCTTACAAAAATTCTGATAGTAGCGATGAAGAACAGCCGAGATTTTTCAGAAGGAAAAATATAAATAGAATTACGTCAGATTCTGATTCGGATACTGATAAATGCTGTCATTACTTGAGTGATATTCGATATGAAGATAGAATTTGTAATATTTTACAAAAATTAGTTGAGGAAGAAAGAAAGGTTGATACCGAAGAATACACAATTCAATTTAGTGAATGGAATGAATTTAATTCTCGAAAAAAATCATAAATTAAATAAATTACATAAATTTAATAAATTTTTAATGACTATTCAAAGTTTTTTAGTAAACTTTTATAACAATTCACCTTGTAAGCACTAAAATAAGCGTCAACCAAATACGGCTGACGGGGCCTGTTCAGAATTTTTGCCGTCAGCCACATATGACTGACATGGCAGTTAACGTGATAATGATAACACGATTGATTATACTCGAAGAAATTAACGTTAAACTTTTACGAACAATATCTGATTGTCCCTAATATTTTATTATATAATAATATTAATTAATTAATTATATTATATTATATTATATTATATTATATTATATTATATTATATTATATTATATTATATTATATTATATTATATTAATTATTTATTTATTTACATTGATCTTTAGAATTTTCTGCGACAAGAAAAATCGAAAACAAAATAATTTTCAATGTTAAATTGATTAAATTGAAGAAGATTGAATAAAATAAAAAAAAAAAGAAAACAAAGCAAAACAAATTATCCAATCGAGTAAAAAACTATCGCTATCATTTTCTTACTTTTTCTTCCATTTATTTCCTTTTCTCTAGCAGCAAGAATTTTGCGTCCCATCGAAATTGTTCCATTTGCGTTAACCATACTTCTAATTACCTCACATAATTTATTATATATATTATTATATATATTATTTATTATATGTATATTATATATACAATAGGAGAGAAAGCGAAATTATTCCGACAGGAGACACAGGTAATGCAATAATTATTTCTCGTTACGTGCCTGCGATCAGGTAAAAACCTTGGGAAAAAAAAAACAAAAAAAAAAGAAAGAGAAAAGAAAAGGAAAAGACACAACAAGATTTATATAAAATAACAATTATTACGAGGATCTGTCGAAAGGAGGAAAAACGTATTTCCTTTTTCTTCTTATTTTTCTTTTAACAGTTTTTCCATGTATCGTTTTACATCTCTGTCCGTCTGGCCCCGTATCCGCCCTCGTCCACCGTTCCCCGCCCCAGCTCATCCCTCTCTATCTTCTGACGTAACGGATGTACACACGATAAACAAACGATTCGGTGAAGAGAATTCTGATGAGCTCGAATTTTTTCGAAAACAAAATTTTACGTCCTAAAATAAAAAACAAGGACGATGTTGAAAACGTTTTGGTAAAAAGAAAAGAAGTTTACGTGATTATTCGCGTCATCGTCGTAAAATAGACAAAACGCAATAGGCAACGTGAAAACAAAATCGTAAAAAAAAAAACAAAAAGAAGAAGCCAACTTTGTAAAGATGCTGATTTAAGTAAGTAAATGAATATAAGCAAATGACTTTTAGATGTGCACCTTATCCACACACACACACACACACACACACACACACACACACACACACACACACACACACACACACACACACACACACACACACACACACACACACACACACACACACACACACACACACACACACACACACACACACACACACACACACACACACACACACACACACACACACACATTCATATATACATACATACATATACACATATATACAGAATGTTAACTACATACATATGTATATTTTTAGCCGTTAGAAAGACGTCATGTTACTGGGTCGAGAAGGTTAGAAAACGCGTGTATCATTAACCGTATCGTCTATCTTTTATTTATCGCCCCTTTGCGTCTTTTTCGTATTATCTGCGTATATTGTATATCTGTGCCTGTGTTTCTAGCGTATGCGTGCGTGCGTGAAAAAGACGCCGACACACTCTTATACACACCTACAATATATGCCTATTATACGTGTATATTTTTTATTTTTTTTTTAGTTTATACCTTCATAGCTTCTGATAAATCTATTTAAATTTTATTCAATTAAATTTTATTCGTTTAATACATTATCAGACCTATATGAAAATCATTCATTACTCGATCATAATTTATTTTCGAATAATTAAATTTATATACATGTTAAATTATTTCCGTTTGAATTCTTCAGTTAACGCGATTAATTTTGTCGATTGATATTAAATTGTTTGAATGATTTAAATAAAAAAAAAAAAGAAAAAGAAGATAGAAAAAAGAATGAAAGAAAAAAGGAGTCAAACGAAAATAAATAATTAATTTTATTGAATTTACTTCGAATTGAAATCTTGACACACACACAAATTATTAAGGGGGCGGAGTAGGATGGGATAGGGTGAAAGAGTTGATCGATGTTCTCAATTAAATTGAAGTTTCGAACGTGACAAGTAGAAAAGTAATAGAAACGTCAAGACTTATTCGTAAACGTACACGCAACAACTTCGTTCTCTTATTTTTGACGTGAACTTTAGCCACGGGAATAATTTATAATTCACGTATCTCGTAAAATCGTCATAAACGATTTTACGTCATAATTTATTAGGACATGTTTTACGATTACGCGTTTTTAATCCGAAATACATTAGTTGAGGTCCACCATCCCGCATTCATTTCCAATGAATCCATTATTTTTTATCCAGACAGACAGGATTCTTTAATTAAACGTACTTTCATTGGATATATATATATATATATATATATATATATATATATATATGTAATACAAGCGCGCACGTGTTTATGAATGTGTATATGTAAAAATACTTATATGAATGTGTGTAAATGCGTGCGTATAATATTAATAATATAGTAAAGTCTCATAAATAAAAAAATAAAAAAAAATTGAAATAGAAAAAGAAAAAGAAAAAGATCTAATGTATCGTTCCGTTTCGATTAAAACAATATGTACACTGTGTATCCTTCCTTCATTCCTTTTTCAAATCGAATCTTCGACATCTCTCCCGAACGATATTATTACTTCTCTCTATCGGGCATCACGGAAAAATTTCAAAGTGGGATTACGAGCGAAGTATTCCATAGAGAGCTGGAAAATGACGACTTCTCGAAGAAATAATCGAATTGGAGAATTGCGAACTACCATCGTCGTCGTCGTCCTTATCCTCCCTCCTCCTCCTCCTCACCGATCGAATCTCTCTCTATGTTTCTTCTTCTGTGTGTATAAAAAAAAGATTTCGATTGATTGAAATATATATATATATATATATATATATATATATATATATATATATATATATATTAAGATAAATGGAAAGAATGATCACGATTTTCTAGAAATCATAGGGAAGAGACAAATATAGATTATATATATAGTTTAAATTACGAATTCATTGTGAAATCGTAGATAAAAGAAGAAATAGACGGAGACAGAATCGATTCGGAAAATTCAGATCAATGATATAGATAGAAATGGAGACAATGATTAGTAAATGTATTATAAAAGCGTAGAGAGAGAGAGAGAGAGAGAGAGAGAGAGAGAGAGATCGATATGGATTGATCGTAAAATGTAAATAGAAAAAGAGGGGGGAAAGAGAGACGGGGAAAGAAAATAATATAAATTAAACGTAAGATATAGAAAAGGGACAAAGAATCGAAGATAAATTTTCTATTATAATTTTATTAATTTTAACTACAACAGCAATTTTCCAAGTGATAAAATAAGACAGATAGATTAGAAACTCATATTAGTGTATCATAGAGAAAAGAAAAGAAAAGAAAAAAAAGAAAATAATAAAGAGAAAGAGATAGATGGAACGATCGTAAGATTTATACAGAAAGAGACAAAGAATCAAAAAAAAATAAATAAATAAACAAAACAAAACAAAATAAAATAAAATCGATCGTTAATTAATGACTGATAAGAATATCGTGTAGATTGTTCGTAAATGCCGGATATCATAATAATCGTCGAAACGAGACAATGAGGTATGAAAAAAAAAACAGAACAAAAAAACCAAAACAAAATTATGAGAAAATAAATATTATTTGCGAAGAGTTTCTATAGGCGAAAAGGGTGTATTTCGGTGAGGGTGTTAGAACAGATAATAATGGGTTTTAAGGTCGTAGGAGGTAAAAGGTTTTTGGTGCATAGAGTGCAAAAGACGGTTTGTATGCAGACGGCAATGGTCGTTCCGACAGCCGGCACACGTGATCAAATTTCCTGAAGCGTACGAAATACACGAAAGATGAGAAAGACATAGGAGCAGAGCAACAGTAGTAGAAGAGAGGTAGAAAAAGAAGTAGAGAAAGAATGGTAAGAGGAAGAGGAAGTTAAAGGAGAAAAGCGTCGTATTCTAACTCCTCTATAGCGCCTTCGATCTTTAGTGTCAACTAATACGGAAAACTTCAATATGTCAATAGCAATGCCATTTTGACATAAGGTAATAGAATAATTCTCTGCTAAAACCATCGTGCGTGAACGGAATTAATTATATGAGACGAAATTTGATTCTCGAAGTGGATAGAAACGTTCATAGGAACTTTTACACATAAATCTCATGTCAGTAACTTTTATCCTATCTAATAATTAAATATTATATCTTGTATGTAAAATATTTAATATATATTAAACGTTATTGATATCTTACATATTAATTATTATTATTATTATTATTATTATTATTATTATTATTATTATTATTATTATTATTATTATTATTATTATTATTATTATTATTATTATTATTATTATATCTCGATTTGTCACGAGTGTGTGTGTCAATTCAAGCGATAAAAATTTATCGACGCACATTCCGATAAAACGTTAAAACGTATATGCATTTGTGACGTAATATTTAATAAAAAATTTAATATCCGAGATGAAATAATTTCTTTTTTTTCCTTTCTTCTAAATATTAATAAAAAAATGTTTAAATACTACTTCTTCCTACATATACAGGATAAATGTTTTTTTCTATAATTATCTCGCAATCGATCATTGAAATAAATTACATTCCGATCGAGGATAATTTAGAAATAGTTGGATTTTTTTATAGTTATAACTAACCTGATCATAGGTGATAATATCGTTAACGGTTTCTCTTCTTCAACTTACCTGAAACAAAAAAAAATAAGAAATAATTTAAACGAATAAACGACAAATTAAAATTAAAATTTTTATATTCGTATTCTTATTTATTTACGATCGCGTGGGAGAAACGGATAAACGTGAAAGATTAGAATAAATCTTTCTATTTCTAAATCTAACGTTTTAATACAATCTCCGTGAGAAGATGTCTCTCAAAGAGAATTGGATTTCCTTATAGATGGCATTCTCGTGATAGGCGCGACATTCGAAGTCGGATAGAACTTCAAACACGAATAGTGTTGTATCCTCAAATGTACTATGTAGAACTCGAATAAAGAGAAAAAAAGAGAGAGGGAAGAGAAAGAGAGAGGGAAGAAGAGTTCAAAGATTAAATCAAGCTTGATGCGTTCCCGTAATTCCTACAGTCATTGCCTTTACGCTTGGTTCGATCTTAGAGTACATAGAGAGAGAGGGAAGGAGAGAGAAAGAGAAAGAAAAAGAGAAACTGTCTGTGATGAAAAGGCTTTCTAAGAAGAAATTCGAACAAGCAAGTGTAATTTAAAGACGAAAATAGAGAAGTATTTGAAATGTTCACAAGTGATTAATTTTATAAATTTTCAATCTAAATGTATATATATATTGATAGATAGATAAATGAATAATTTTATAAATTATTATAAAATATAATATACAACATATAACATATACAATATAATATATATATATATATTATATTGTTACCTATTTATGTATGTCTATATATCACATATCTACCTAATCAATAACACGAAAATAACCAATCTTTATATTTTAACAAATTTATCAAATTGATACCTATTTTTAAAAAAGAAACTAAAAATAAAACGATCTATTATTCCAATTCATTTAATTCTGCGATGTATAAAAAAAGGTCGCTCACACAATAACGCTTAATAGGATTTGATAAATTACAAAAAAAGTGAGAAAGAAATATTCAAATTTGTTGTTTCCATACGAGTTCCCGTAATTTTATTTATTTAAATAAATAAATATATATATATATATATATATATATACATATCTCTCTATTAGTAAGTCTCTATTAGTATCTCTCATTATATATCTATTAATAATATTTCTCATATATATAATAATACTTCCCATGCATTCACACGTAGCACATGTCATCCTATTCTAACTTTCGAATTTGATATCGTGTTACATAATAAAAGAACATCGAATAGTCAAGAAAGATTTTTACGAGGATTCCGTTGTTGGAATAATATCGTCGGCCGATACTCCTATAGAAGGATAGAAAGAGACAATCAGAGTGAGAGTAGCAGAAGCAGACAGACAGAAATAAAAAGAGAAAGAGAGAGAGAGAGGTCTAAAGATGACTTCATTCGGAATCGAAACAACAAGTTGTAGCGACGTGTCCTATGAGATCGTTGAACAAGCTATAAGGGAGAGGATAGAAAAAGAAACAAAAGGAAAACAAGAAAAGGACAAACGTCGAACAAATCTATGGAATCTGTCGGAACATTCGCTACCTGAGAAAAGGGCCCGAAGGGTCCTCTCTCTCACTCACTCTCTCTCTCTCTCTCTCTCTCTCTCTCTCTCACTCCTTCTCTCCAACTCTCTCCCCCTCCCTCACTCCTTCTCACTCTCTCTCTCTCTCTCTGTTCCAATAGAACCTTAAGGCTTTATATACCATGCTCTTTGGCATCTGGGAAGACAAAAGGAAATAGAGATAGAAAAGATTGTAGGCGGATCTTGTCTGGGCCTGCCAAAAAATTCCAAGACATACGGGGTGTCCCCAAAACGTTTACTATCGTTGAAATAATTTGTTTATTCTTTTTTTTTTAATTATTTTTTTTTAACGAAATATTTATAGAAATTATTGACAATTATAATACTACCAAGTGACTTGTGATGATAATTAAATATCTCTTTTTCTATCATTAATTAAAATTGTAATAATAATAATAATAATAATAATAATAATAATAATAATAATAATAATAATAATAATAATAATAATAATAACAATTTATAAAGCAACGTGATATTTATCGATTTAATATAGCGACGCAAAAACCAACGAACCATTAATGAAAAATCATTAATAATTATTACCGCGAAAGACCCGTGACGATGAAACTAATTCTTTTTTCTTTTTCTCTGTAAATCGTAACGATAAAAATTTACAAAATGGTTTCATATATATATTCGTCAAAAAAAGAATGAAAAAACAACAACGTGACAACCAATGGAATAATTTATGAAAATTTAATTGAACTTATGTAACGCAAAACGATTCGATAGGTGGAAGTTAATGAATACTAAAGAAAAATCGTATTTCCATTATTTTCCGAGAAAATTGATGACGACTTATGAAAACTGAATGACGTAACCTAGCTATTGTTGGTGTATAACAACGATTTTGGAAGTTGCGTATCGGAGTAGTTATCGCAGTTAAAGTCGACTACACTGTACGCTTCTAAGAAGTAGTAAAACAAGAGAATAGAGAAGGAAGATGCTATGTTGTAATAACAGAAGAAAGAGAACGGCGGCGAGAATTTCAGGGAGTAAAGATTTCCCACGAGATAACACCGATATCGGCCGGTCGATTTTTTCTTCTTCCCTTTTCTTTTCTATCTTTTTCTTTTTTTTGCTTTTTTGGTCTTTTTATTTCCGTGATAGATACGAGGAGCTTTTAAAACCTTATCTACGATGAGAAGGAAAAAAGAGAAAAAAGGGAGAAATAAAAGAAAGAAAGAAAAATGTATAATAAATAACGGGAAATTATCGCAGTAACATTAAAACAAATTTAGAACTTAGATCTAAATATACGTACAGTTTGATCGTTTGATCATTTTCAAAAATATTTTGCGGATATTGACGGTAGTATTGAAGAGAATTAATTTATATTACATTGTTCTTTTTTTTATGTCAGGCTTCACTCTCATTAGAAGAAAATATAGTTTTGATTTTCGAAAACTTACGGGGAAAACAAAAAAAAAAGGAAAAGAATGTAAAAAAAGGTCAAAGAAAATCTACAAAATTTTTCTTACGAATCATCGAGAAAAATCTCAACAGCGACGTTTAATGCAATTTTAATTATTTTCAAATTTCGATTGATCGCAATTTTTTCTTCTCATAAATTTTATCTGCCAAATTTTTCGACAATTTAATGCAACTCTTACACGATACGAATAATAACAAAATTTGGAAAGATTAGAAAGCGAGTACGCATCGATCGCCAATACTTACACGACACTTCTGATTTATCAAAATATTTCTTATTTCGATCAATAACAACTGTTATTTTTCTTCCTTTTTTTTTTCATAAAATTAATCTACAAAATTTTTTCTAAAATACATCTCAATCATTTTTGTTTTTTTCTTTTTTTTTCTTATCTCTAATCTATATTTCCCTATATACAATACGATATTAGGCAAAGTAATAGGATTGGAAGGATCGTAAGGATACATCGATGACTCTGTAAGTCCTTAGTCCTTCTTTTACCTCCCTTAACCAACCCTCTCCCTCTTCTTCCTCAACCCTCTTCTCCTCCACTCTTTTCCTTCTCGTCGTCGACGGGCTTAATCGTAAGCACAGTTACCGTGAGATATAGTTATCGTGACCGCGGACGATAGTTACGGCTAATGTGTGCGCAATTATGCAAATGCGACTAGGAAATGCTCTTTCGTGTGTATATATATATATATATATATATATATATATATATATGTATGCCTATAAACTAGTAAGAGGGGGGAGAGAGAAAGAGAAAGAGAGAGAGAGAGAGAGAGAGAGAGAGAGAGAGAGAGAGAAATAGAGGTAACAATATAAATTCGTACGTGCGTAACCATTAGTCCACAAAATATCGTATATGAATTTTCCTCGTGATAAAAAAAAGAAAAATATATATATGTATGTGATATCTGAGAAGTTTCTAGAAGGTCCTTTAACAAAAGTTTTATGCGAGCGTTTTCTTTTCTGAGTTAATATTCTGATTTAGAGCAAGAGCGTTAATTCCTCGTTTTGAGATTTTGTTTTGTTTAATACGAGAACATTTTGTCGAGAGAGAAGCCTTAAGACGTTCATTGAGTTAAGACGTGTTTGTTCCTTTGTTCATATTTCATTAATAAATCTATATTAATCATTACAACTTCCTAGCTCAAAACCTAATTAATTCTAACTTAATATAATTTCTGCATGTATAAGTACAAAAATATAATAATAATTATTATTATCATTATTATCATAAAAAGCAAAGAAAATTGATTGGCTGAAAAGAAGAGTTTAAATGGCATCGAGTCGTAATCAACGACATTTAAATAGCAAAATGATTACCTTATTCCTTTTTCTTTTTGTTTTATTCTGTTTGTTTGGTTTGTTTTTTCTTTTGCTTTTCCTTTTTTTTCCATTCACGAAAAACTCATAGAAAAGATATCGTGTGCATGTGATTCGGAATACATATTGATAGTCTGCCCGTTTCGTCATTTTATCTTCTACAATATTTGTTTTAATTACTTATGTATTTCTGACAAATTAAAAATAACTTTCGTTTCGATAAGTCGAGGAGATATAAGCGGGTTGAATATTACAATTCTATAATCTAATCGAAATTCTTCGAGTACGATGACAGAAAAAGGATTTTAAAGATATAGAAAATAAAAAAAAATGAAAGAAAAATAAAAAAGAATAAAGAATGAATAAAAACATACCCATGTTGTTTCAATGATTTTTGACATATTTTTTCTTTCTTTCTTTTCTTGTTTTTTTTTTTCGTCGACAATTTGTACAACCCCCCTCTCTCTTCTCCGATTTGACAATAAAAAATAAAATTAAATTACAAAAACACGAAAAAAAGGAAAAAATAGTAATAAAAGAATAGAACAAGAAAAAAGAAAAATAATACAAAGAATAAAACAACACGAAGAAAAGAAAAAAGTAATAGAAGAATAAAACAAAAAAAGGAAGAAAATAAGAAGAATAAAAATAAACAGAAACAAAAAAAGGAAAAATGTTTCAATAGTTTCAGTAAGTAGAATTGATCAATTTGCATTCCATAATACTTTTTTTTTTATTTCGACTTGATATCTCTTGCAAAAACGCGAGGACGTTGAAGAATTGAGAAAAAAAAAACAGAAAAAGAAAAACAGGCGGGCGCGCATTGACGTTGGTGTTAGGGTTGGTGATGGCGATGGTGTTGGTATTGATATTGGTGTTGGTGTTGGGGTTGGTGGTAGCATTGATATCGATAAAACTCGCAAAAGTTAGTCGATTCATCATAGAGAAGGTAGGCAAAGGTGAATCGAAAACGACGTCAACAGTCAATGCGATGGATTCCATCTCGACGTTTCTAGAACGCGATGCTTGTTTCCCGTTCCATGAATACCAAAAAGCAATTGGAATCGACAATGTCCGACGATTTGTGGTTATATCGTCACGTTCAATATGCAAATACGTAATATCGTCGGTTCCATGGGAGGAGTTACGTTTTCGTTGTACGAAAACCGATCTAAAATGAATGTTACAGAGAAAGAGAGAGAGAGAGAGAGAGAGAGAGAGAGAGAGAGAGAGAAAGTTCGTCATTTGAAATACTCGAAAGAATTTTAATAATAAACTTCCATTATCAATTCTCTCTCTCGTGCGCGTGTGTGTGTGTTCATCGTTATAGAAAAGTAAGCTAATTTCGTATGTTTTGTAATTCTTTTTTAAATAAATAATTTTTTGAAATTATTTATTGTATAAATAAAAAGGAAATATATAATATTTTTATTTAAAAGGAAAATATAAGTATACGTTTATATTATAAAATATATATTTATATATTTGTATGTGTTATTGTTTTAAAAATTATGATTTCTTCAAAAGTAAGATATATTTCAAATAGCAGGATATATGCATATTATCTAACTAATAGGAAATATTTGAAAATGGGATATATTGAAACTTTGATGTATGAAGAAATTGATATATGTGAAAATAGGATATACTTAGAAATTAATTATATTAGAAACTATATTATATTAGTTTATACTTTTTTTCAGGGTTTACTTATATAATAAAATATATTAGAAATAGAATATATTAGGATATATTTAAAAGTTAGATATATATAGAAATGCGGTATATTCTATAGTATATACATATATACATATATATATATATATATATATATATATATATATATATTATTTTTTATAAGCTGTCAATCCTCTTTGACCATCTTTTAATAATACACTATTATTAGTCTTCCTATCCGCACAAATGAATAGAGATACCATCCGCATGAACGCACACTAAACTAAGAATCATTAATAGCAACGTAATACCGCAATGAAGTTTCACGCTAACGACGATAATGTCGACTAAGCCCATTCGATTATTATTCTCGCGCTTTGAAAAATTTATTGCCCATGAGAATTTCAACCTCCATTTTATGGTGGTCCTTCGAGAATCCCTTCGTTCACATCTCCCACACGTTATATCCCATTAATGATCGTTAGGTTAGTTAATCGACCACAACCAACCGATTCGATCTAAAATTTATTAATTTTATTTTTCTTTCGAACTCGTTCTATATATTCATATATATATATACACATATACATATATATATACACACACATATGTATATATATATATATATATATATATATATATATTTCCTCTCTTTTCCTTTTTTCTTTCTTTAGATTATTAATCTTACGAACTAATTACACACCGGTTGGGAATATAGAAAAGGTAAAAATTCAATCAATCGGATAAATTAATTTACAATTAACTAAACGATTGTGTCCTTTGTTAATTGGACTTTATATAATCGAATTTTTTGCAATATATTTAATGTATAAATATTAAACAATAATATTTTTATATATCTAATACAGGAGATTTGTTCTTTTCTTGTATTTTTTTCTTTTAAATTGATTATTAATTTTTATTCATGAAATGATTTTTAGATTTGTTAGTACGATAATCTTTATATGTATCTATGTATATACGTATGCATGTATTACATGCATGTATGTATATAGGCGAATTTTATTATACTTTTTTATCATAATATTTATTAATACTGTAATTTTATAATTTATTACATACAATCGAACGGCCACGTCAAATTTTTTTTATATAAAAATCGTATTTTTTCTTATAATTAATTTTTTAATCGTTCACTTATTATTATTCTGCTGTGTGTCCACCCACACACACACAGAGAGAGAGAGAGAGAGAGAGAGAGAGAGAGAGAGAGAGAGAGAGAGAGAGAGAGAGAGAGAGAGAGAGAGAACAGATACAACTTCAACAAGTCGCAATATATTTGTCCAGACAACGAATGACACACACGCGCGCGCGCGCGCATATTGGAAAAGTGTTGACTTCTTTTTTTTGTTAGATTTTTTTTAATTCCTATTTTCTCGTCAGTCAATGAAATTCAATGCGTTACTAATATACACAGTTAACCCATATTACACGAGAAACTAGTTATACGACTCGTAACTCGGGGTTATGTTTCGGGATTACGGCGATGGTCGGATTAATACCAATTACGTGTTGATGAAAACGTGTGGTTCTCTATCTGATACTATTCTGTACGTATTACTAAGTCATAAGAACGTATTATCGTCAAATATCATGATTTGTTCTAACAGGTAAATATCAAACCAGGTAACACGCATCGATTTTATGTTCAAATTGAGTATACTAAATTTTCTTAATATTATTGCTTTGTAAATCTCTATGAGAAAAGTAGATCTAAAAAAAATTCACGATACAAAGAACAAAAGGAAAAAACGAAGAGAGAGAGAGAGAGAGAGAGGGGAGAGAGAGAGAGAAGAAAAAAACAAATAGTCGATCGGCCATATTTGAAATTAAAATACAGTTCGAAATATCCACACCCATCCACACACGCCCACAAATATACACATGCATGAATACGTACATACGTCTAACAAACAAAAAGAACAAACAATAAAAATGAAATTAAAAAAAAAAGTAAAAAAAAAGAAAAGTCTACATTTGGGACTTCTGCAAACGAGATCGAGTTCGAGCAGGAATGTTCCGTTACATACGATTTCGCGATAAACATGGATTTCGGATTTCCTTCTTTCTTTTGTTTTGTTTTTTTCCTCCTTTTTTGTTTTATTTTGTTTTTCCTCCTTTTTTTATTTTTTTAACGTTGGCTCAGTTCTCCTCCAACCCTCCGTTTTTCTTTCTTTTCTTTTTTTTTTCATTTTTTCGTTTTCACTCGTTTGAAAGTCAAATTCAATGGAGTAAACAAAAAGTTTTCCCGAATGAGGACGTGAAATCAAACGGATTTTGTATCCTCCGAAAGTCAATTTCTTTCGATAGTGCTTTAAAATGAAATAAAAAAGAAAAAAACGAAATGGGACAAAATACCCCCCTCCCATCCTGCAAAAAAAAACAGTAAAGAACGTCGCCATTTCGAGTAGGATGGAAATTTTTTGAACGATCGACATTTCAAGTAACTTTCGAAATTCTCGTTGTTAGACTTTTACACAAGTGGCCGATCAATAGAATACCACCTCCCGCCCCTCTCCAACCACCAACCCCATTTCTTTTTATCTGGATCACGACGTACTCTCTCCATTCGTCGAATCGACCAATAAACGTATCCGTACGATTTCGATAACTTTTTAATGCATCCATTGATAAGAGCAAAAAAAATTATTTTATATTTACTACAATAACATTAAAGAAATTAATTAATAATTAATAAACGAAATTAATAGTAATAAAAAAAAGAAAAAGAATGAAATTGACGACGAAATAATAAAATGCAGAGATGATAATCGATCCTCTAAAATTTATCGAATTTCTAAAAAAAAAATGTTTGATAACAAAAATAATATATATAATAAATCAAATACTGCAAAAACGATCAAATAGTACCGCAATTAGGCTATCACTGTGAATCGGGAAATAGAAAGAAGAAAACAACAAAAAAAGAACAAAACCAAACATAAAAAGAAAAATCCAAGCTGGCAGATTTTGATAACGTATTTTGAAATTATTAAAAATTAACTGCCAATTTTGCAGCATACCCATCCACACGCACACTAATTAATTAAAAAATGTTAATAATGATGATGATGATGATGATGATGATGATGATGACGACGACGACGACGACGACGATAACTTACAAAACAAAATTGCAAAAATGTGCATGTATCACATAATAACCATAATACCAGTAAAAAAAATAATATCAATAGTCCTTTCACCACCACAGACATAATATCCAATTAATTATCCCAATCCCTCAAAGCGCTTAACCTATCGCATTAGACCTTATATCAACCAACAAAAGATTGTAATTGCTGTTGACAGTTCGAACATTTTAGCAAACCGGCAAATTTTGGCGAACGACCATGCCACAAATCCACGTATGACACTTGAGGATACTTTATATAAAAATATTTAATTAATAGATAGATAGATAGATAGATATTTTATTCCTTTCCTCAGGATTTGAAGGCGCTTTTCCAGAGGAGCGTACCCAAACCTCTTACAACCGTACATAAACCTCTCCAGCCTCAACACCTATGCCTACCCTTACAGCTATCTTACATCTAACTAA